>OVAX01001212.1:0-50901 GCA_900406405.1 Lepidium africanum
TGGAGGAGACTATATAAGTCATTTAGGTATTAATTGAGACTAGTTGAGTAATTCTTTCTTCCCAAAATTACTCTTACTTGAGTTTTTGTTAGCCTCTTTATTTCGAAGTCACTTGAAGTGATTTTACACTACTACAAATCCAAATTCGGACTAAAAAAGCTTTAAATAATACAAAAACTAAAATTGAAATAAAACCAGAAAAGAGAAGAAGATGAAGTCGAGATTAGATCTCTCTTGAATCCAATGAATCTCCCGCAGTGGGGCGGTGATAGAGAAGCTTGAACTCCATGATACAATCATCATAAACCATGATTACTCACCAAATCGTGGAATCTATGAACCTAAACAATCTACTTTAAACTCACAATAAAAACATTGAAACTTACAAGAAAATGATGAGAAAATCGAATGAATTACTTGTAGAACCTTGTGGTTCTTATATAGAATCGATTCAAGCCAAATATGGCAAGATATTTATTTGATTTAATGTTCGAATTTAATGCCAAGATCATTGTAATCAATTTCAAAGATTTGTTTTCTCAAAATTCGTTGTTACAAGGAAGAAGAAGCTGCAGCCGCCAGATCTCCTAGGGTTTCCCAAGGAAGTGAGCCAAGTGTTGGCTTAGTGGGCCCCGTGGGCCTGATACATTATTGAAAACGAGTTGGACCAGAAAACAAGGATCAATCCGAAATGTTCATTAAACAAATGGACCTTAAGCTTTCTTCTACTTGGGCTAGAGTATAGCGGGCCTTTGATTATTTTAACCAAGCCCATCAGAAATTGGATTTGATTTATTTAAATCACTCCAAATTATACTCTTTGATCTATAATTTCACATTCAAATTTCCTTTGATTTTAATATGTAATTACACTACAATATAGTGCACATTATAAGGAAACTAAAGACTCCAAAGAATCATTAATTCATTGATACAATGATGTAATAATCTTATGTTAAAAATCATACTTCCAACAGTTTTTCTCTTAAAACTCGATGGTACAAGGGTTATCCATTGTGTTCAACCGATCAATGTGGTGACAAATCAGAAAGGTTTTCTTTTTGTTGATAAAACAAATCATAAAGGTTTTCTTTTTGTTGATAAAACAAGTCAGAAAGGTTTCATGATCTGTTAAACGTAAAGCGGTTTGAAGAAAAGATTATGTATATCGTTAAACTGAAAGTAAGTTTGTTACAGTATTTAAAGAGAAGAAAAGACTAAACCGGGAAAAGATAATTAGAGATTACAAATACAAAATCCCGGTTAAGACAAATTAAACCAATTACTAAACATATTTAACACCCCTCCTCAAGATGGCAATGATATAGAGAGAAGTGACATCTTGCTCCTTAAGTCATGAAACTTTCCTGGTGGAAAAGCTTTGGTGAAAGCATCAACGATTTGATTCTCTGTACGAACATGAAGCGTTTTTATTAATCCACTCAAAACTTCTTCTCGAACTCTATGGCAATCTAAGTCCACATGCTTTGTCCTTTCATGAAAGACATTATTGTTGGCGATATGAATCGATGCAGAAGAGTCACAATAAAAGGGAATAGAACGAGCTTGAGGGACTTGAAATTCTGTGAGAAGATTAACAAGCCATGACACTTCATTGACCACAAAACGCTTGCCCTATACTCTGCTTTTGCTGAGGATAAAGAGATTGTCTCCTGTTTCTTTGATTTCCATAAGATAAGAGAAGAGCCGAGAAACATACAATATCCCAATGTTGATCTCCTTGTGTCCGAACAAGATGCCCAATTAGAATCAGTGAAGGCTTTGAGAACCAGATCACTATCTGCTGCATAGAATAATCCAAGACTAATAGTGTTCTTCAAATAGCGAATGACATTGTAAGCTGCTTGAAAATGAGACTGTTTTGGTGCAGATGTAAACTGACACAACTTGTTGACTACAAAAGTTATATCTGGTCGTGTTATTGTAAGGTACATAAGGCGACCAACTAAGCGTCTGTAGACAAGAGGATCTTCAAGGAAAGGTTCGTCACGATCAAGACAAAGATTTAAGCTTGGATCCATTGGGATGTTGCAGGGTTTACATCCAAGAAAACTAGTATCTTCTAAGAGGTCCAAGGTGTACTTCCTTTGGCATAAAGAAATTCCTTTAGCTGATCTTGCAATCTCCAATCCTAAAAGATATCTCAAAGGGCCAAGATCACGCAGTTTAAAACAGTTATGAAGAATGGTTTTTAGAGAAGCAACATCATCATCATTGTTAGAAGCAATGATGACATCATCAACATAAACTAGAATTGCAATATATTCCCCTCCTATGTTTCTCACAAAAAGGGTATTATCAGACTGAGATTTACGGAAAATGAGACTAAGAAGAACCTGACTTAGCTTAAAGAACCATTGTCTCGAAGCCTGCTTTAAACCATAGATAGATTTCTTCAGTTTACAAACAACATTAGTGGGTAAAACAGAACCTGACTTAGGCGTGTAACCAGGGGGAAGTGACATATAGATTTCCTCTTCGAGACCTCCATATAGAAAGGCATTAGAGACGTCTAATTGATGAATACTCCATTTCTTCGCTGCTGAAACAGATAAGATAGTTTTTATCGTTGTCATTTTAGCTACCGGAGAAAAGGTATCAACAAAATCAATCCCTAGTTGTTGAGTGTAGCCTTTTGCAACCAAACGAGCTTTCTAATGCTCTAAGGTCCCATCTACATTAAGCTTTGTTTTATACACCCATTTGCAACCAATTGTAGATTTTCCTGTTGGTAGTGAGACAATATCCCAAGTGTCTGCATCTTCCAATGATTTGAACTCTTCATTCATTGCAGCAAGCCATTCATCAAACTTCTTTGCTTGAGTGAAGGAAGCTGGTTCTCCAAACTGCATAACAGAACAGAGGTAAGATTTGTATTCAGCACTTAAATCATTAAAAGAAACATATGCATCCAAGGGATATGGCACATCGGTTTCAGTTAGATTGCAAAAGTATTCTTGTAAATATCGAGGAGGCTTGGAGACTCTTTTGGTATGTACTAAAGTCGCATTCTCTAGTGTAGTTATTTTTTCAGCTTCATTATTACTGAAAGATGTCGAATTTGATTCACTATTTGAAGTTAACATTTCAGGTTCTGCAGTATCCTCAGTTGGTTGAAAACTTGAAGGAATAGCATTTTCTGAACCTGTTTTTAATAAAGAAGATAAATCAGATGCAATTGAACCATCTGTTTGGAATGGAAAAATGTCTTCATAGAAGACTACATTCCGAGAAATGTGGAATGAATTGGTCTCCAATTCCATCACTTTGTATCCTTTATATCCTAAAGGATATCCTAAGAAAACACACGCTTTGGAACGAGGTTGAAATTTTGTTCGCTGTTTGTTGTTTTGCTGGGGTGTCTCAGGGCATGAGTGATAAGCAATGATCCCTTTTGATTTGTAAACATCTGTAAAACGCAGCTCCGGAGCATTGTCCGATCGAACACCTTTTACTCGAGCATTGTATTGATTCTCAATCATTTTTAGGAAGTCTGGAAAAATCTGTAAAACTTCATTCTTTGAACGCATGAGATATGCCCATGTTATACGAGTGTGGTCATCTACAATTGTTAAAAAGTACATATACCCTTCATTTGTTTCAACAGATAAAGGCCCCCAAGTATCAATATTCAAAAGATCAAAAGCATGAGAAGAAATATTATTATTTGAGACATAAGGAAGATTCTTTTGTTTAGCTGCACAACAAACCGAGCAATGAAAAGAGTTTTTATTCTTTCGTTGAAGACCAAGAACATTGGAAATAGACTCAATCTTTGACAATGGAGGATGACCTAGCCTATTGTGCCAAAGAGAAAAATCAACAACATTAAGAGAAAAAGAATTAGAATCAATAGAAGAGTTGCTGGTGATGGAGCTTCTGTTAAGAACATAGAGATTGTATATCTTTTCCGCTTGTCAATCGTCATTCCCTTGATAGGATCCTGAATCAAACAATTAGTATCATCAAAAATAAAATGACATTTGAGATCAGATGCTAACTGACTAACACTCATGAGGCTGAGACGAAAATCAGGAATGAAGAGCACATTCTTCAAGAGCAGATGTTTATTCAAACGGATATCACCTATTCCTTCAATTTTAATGTCTACACATGTTGGTAATGTTACATGCTTATCTACAGGAACAATCATATTAGTAAAAAGTCTTTTATCATGAACAACATGGTGGCTAGCACCACTATTCACAATCCAAGACTTATGAGTTAAAGAAGTCTTAGTAGACTGCAACATACCAATAAAGTGAAGAGTAGAAGAGTTTAAAGTGATACCGTCAGTTGCTGTTATTGTTTCACCAAATGCAGATGGTAAAGATATTTTCGTGTCTGCTCCAGCTAGATGTGAATGGAAGTAGGCGATGACTCCTTCAATCTGCTCCTTAGACAAGTTTTGTAAAAGACTACCCATTGAACTTCCAGTATTGTTTTGATCCGAGAGACTAACTTGAGCAATGTTTGGTTTGGCTATACTTTGTTTGTTTTTGTGCTTAAAACCAGGTTGATATCCATGTATCTTATAGCACTTATCCACAGTATGACCTGTATATCCACAATGAGAACATACTGGCCTTTGTGATTTCTGAGCTACATAAGAAGCATTCACAGTAGTCGAGGAGGGAGCTATAGATTCAGCAACATTAAAAATTGAAGCATTTTAAATTGGCAAAATGTTTCTTTGGCTGTGATCCTGATCAAGAAGATTGTAAACCTCTGACAAATATGGAATGGTTTTCTTCATTATGATTTGGCTTCTAATGTTAGAGTAAGAGTTATTTAGACCAGCAAGAAACCTGGCCACTTTTGCTCTATCTTGTTTCATTTGAATCGTATTGCAGCAGTTACAATTCCTACAAGTCTTCAAACAATCCGTAGCATCCAAATTTTCCCACAAAGTCTTCAAATTGGTATAGTATGGTGACAAATCCATATTTCCCTGTTGAAGAGACCATATATGTTGTGAGAGTTGATATGATCGTGGTAGATTAGTGACATGAAAACGTGACATCAAATCCTTCCAGATCTCTGCAGAATTAGGTAATCGAAGTATACTATTGTATATCTCTTTCGAAACTGAATTTAAAATCCAAGATTTGACCATGCTGTTACACCTAAACCAGATTCTCTAGTGAGGGTGAGTTTCTGCATGTCGAGGCAACGAACCATCCACAAAAAATAGCTTATTCTTTGCTTCTAAGGCGATCAAAATTGCTATATTCCAAGTATTGTAATTCATTCCATCAAGAGTTTCAGAAATAATCGAAGAACCTGGATTATCTGCACTTGTCAGAAAGTAGGGAAAATATTGGATTCCTTCAAAGGTGAACTGATCTTTGGATGAATCTTTTTGTATAGCGTCTGATTGATTCAGAGAAGATGATTGATGATTCGGATTAGACATTGAATCAGGAACTGAGACTGATTGATTGTTGAGTGAAGCTTGATTCAGCTCCAAATTCTCAGAAATTGAGGTGCGATTTCGTCTTCTAATTGTTGAAGATTTACCAGCGACAACTCTTTTTGTTTTTCTCGAAGCAAGCATGATGAACTAAGATCAATCTTGGTGGAATGGCCAAGAGAAGAAGAAATCTGGTGGAACAACCAAACAAAGAAAAAGAAAACGAAACGAAATAGAGAAAATGATTCACTGGAAAACTTTCTCCGATCGATCACTGGTGCAGAAGCGAGCCAAGCATCAAGATCGTCGAAGTTATCTTCAACGGCTCTGATACCATTTTAAACGTAAAGCGATTTGAAGAAAAAATTATGTATATCGTTAAACTGAAAGTAAAGTTTGTTACAGTATTTAAAGAGAAGAGAAGACTAAACCGGGAGAAGATAACCAAGGATTACAAATACAAAATCCCGGTTAAGACAAATTGAACCAATTATTAAACATTATGATCCTAACCAAATTCGAGAACGTATCCATTAGTTCCAATTGTTTTAATTATCCACCTGAAAACATGTTTTGTAAGTTTTTATGTTATTTTGGCTTATGCTTTGTATTGGGTACTTTTTCAATTGTATTTGCTATTGTAGTTATGGTTCTTTAGTTTGACAAAAAGAAAAACTTTTACTTTGTCGAAAATTATTATTTACATTTTGATCTTTAATTTTTATATAAATTTGACATAAAAGTTTATTTTCTTCTTGATTATATCTACTAGAAAAACGTAGAAAGGAGTATAAAATTTGTAACGTGAGTTAATGCTGTGAATGGAGATAAATTTTACTATTTATTTCTAAATTTATTGTAGTAATTATGTTGTTTTGTCATTATTCCACATAATAACATCAAATAAAATAGTGAACCAGGCCGAGTTGCTCTCAGTCTGGTGGTTAGGATGATCCAGCTAATGACTTGGCACCAGAGTTCGATACTTACCCGCTGCATTATAGTAGCTTAAAAAAAGGATTTTGAGGGTGTACTTTAGGCTATGGATCGGGTCTTGTCGATCTAATGCTAAAAAAAAAAATGAATAAGACTTTAGTGAATGATGTACCACATTATTGGTTTCTCATAGTTATGTTGGAAAAAGAAATCAAATAAATAGTAAAATAATATTTATTAAGTGTGAAAGTTAAGTGAATGTTTTTTTAACAATTGGATCGGACAATTGGATTGACAAGACCAGATTCATACCATATGGATCATTCCTTATAATTCATTTTAATTTCACTTATAATGGAAAGGAATCGATTTCTGATGTTGGAATCATTAGTCGAGTCATCTAAACCACTAGACTAAAAAAACTCGAAAAATTAAAAAGGGTGTTTAAATATATATATATTATAAATAAAATATTCTTGTTTATGAGGAAAAATACAGGTCAGCAAAAGTTGCCACACTTTAGTGTGACCTTAATTTTTCAAGAACAAAAATAACAGAAATTATTGGAGATGGGTTAAATTTTAAAAGATCGTGTAGCATAACTATTCTCTATGTTCTAATCATATTTGACAATTAGCGTTATTATAGACTTTAGTAACCCGTGAATCAAAGATATCAAAAGTCGGAAAAAAAAAAGATATCAAAATTGTTGTTTTTGAATAGTTTGGCTAATTTATGTGGGGTAAAGTTTATATGTTTAGTGTAAATTTTTGTGCGCTCGATATAGATTTTATTATGAAAAAGACGCATAACTCGTAATCATTCTAACAGTCTTATCACTCCTTGTCAATAATTGTATTTGTAATAATAGTGTTAAGACTTGCAAATACATCCAAGCAAAGTTACAATGAATCTGCAATGGTGAAAGGTCATTATCATTGGTGGCTAAGTACCAAATTCTCTGTGTCTAGATGAGTGGGGTCAAAAATATATATTTCTAATGTTGCAAAACATATGTTACTTTATTTAATTACTTCAGATCCAATAGTGTTGTAAAATATCAATATAAATATATTGGAATCCTAAGCAAATGGAGATTAAAATTTTTACATTTAAATGTCTACTTTTAAAATTTTTATTAGAGTTACCGAGTACAAGTGGCCCAATATTAGTGGCCACTTTACAAATCCTCAGGCACTTGGGTTCGAGTCTTCCCAGGTGCAAGGAAAAGGAAGAAGGGAGTTTAGAGTTTGGGATTTGGTTATGGATCGGGCCTTATCGATTCAACTATAGTAAAGTTAACAAAAAAAAAAAATTATTAGAGTTCGATTTAAAGAGATCATATTTTTCATATAGAATTACTAATGGTATGAAGGGTTGAATTATAAATGAATCCAATGTTTCTTAAATTGGGCTCTAGTCATAAATGTCTTCAATATGTAAATTAGTTTCGAAAATGAGAACTTTAAAATTTTAACATAGCACAAACTAGTTACTGGGTAAACAAAATCGTAAAAGTCAAATCTTCCCGGGCATATTCTCCCAGATTTCAAATTTTTTCAACTGCTTATTATTTGCGGAATGGAACTTTTCCAAGATTCTTAACCTAATAAGCTTATCCAAGAAAAGCACCTTTTTAAGGAAATTTTTCAATCTTGTTTGCTTCAACTGAGAAATCTACACCGGTAACCATGGCCACTAGGCCTCATCTTACCGTCTCTATGGCTAGTTCACCTAACACCCGGATCAATATGAAGAATCTCTACCCCTAAAGGAGTGGTAAGTCTCTATCTCGCCGTGTGTGCAAAGGTTCTGGGTTTTGTCTATTCCGGTGGATTAAGGGCACCCCAGTGTGAAGGTAGCAACGTATAACAAACGAGGTCCTCCACTTACAATAGTCAACATGTCAAGACGTTTAACATCTGCAGAGAAAGGGAAAAACATCATGAGCAAGGACAACCCTCCTAGATCAGGACGTATCTTACTTTCTTTACCTGACAACAATTAAGTTTCCCAAACTCATTCACTTACTTTGATAGGAAGAGTAACAAATGCTAAGGCTCAACGCATTTGGTCTCTCATTCCCTTTATGGCTAAGCACTGGAATCTATCAAGGAGACCAATAGGAGCGGATATGGGAAATGGGCTCTTTAAATTCCAGTTTGCTATTGAGGAAGACATCCAAAAGGTCCCCTCCAACCAACCATATCATTTCAACAAGTGGATGATTATACTGCAGTGATGGGAACCCACAATAGTAACCTCCTTCCCTTCACAACTGACCTTCTGGGTTAAAATCCAAGGTCTGCCACTTCACCTGTGGATAGAGAACACAGTAAGGGCATCGGAGCTGACATTGGCCTGGTTGAGAATGTGGAAATAACAAATCTATCAATGCCGATGAGAGTTCAAATCAATGGACTCCTCCCTCTCATAACTTCATATTTCTTGGAATTCCCATCTAAAGAGGAAATCACTGTGAACCTCTTGTACGAAAAAATTGGAAAATCGTTGTTACTGGTGCAAAAGTCTATGCCACAGCATGATGGAATGCCCAGAGAGAGAAATACCTTATGCTAAAGAACAGATGGGAGAAGCAGGGTACATATCGGGCATACATCATTAGGGATCCAAAGAGGCTGACAGGGAAGTTTTAAGACGCTATGAAAGATCCCACAGCTTCAGCAACATGGAAAACCCCAGTTCGAGGAGGAATGCTCCAGCACATTCCTATAGGTTCAACCCTTACAAGTGCCAAAGTAATCCTCGATACCAAAGTAATGATGATAAATGGATGTGGCGCGAGATTAAGAAACCAGATTCAACACATCATTACCACATGATTCGGGATCGAGACAATGTTCAAACACCTATAAGATTGGGATCAGGGACTAAGGATTTAAGGGAAGAATTAACTGAAAAAAAAAAACTAGTGAAAAGGAACTGCGTAGTGAGCTAGTGGAGAAAGCAAAGGCAAAAGAACTGAGCTCTGAAAGGACCTCACCGCCACTACCACAGGAAGCCTTAGTGTCAGCATTGGGAGACCTAAGAGAGGTCATGGTCCAATATGCACAAGTTGAAGACCCCACAGAACAGGCTGCTAGGAAGGAAAGGGTCCAAAAATCACATGAGGATGGATTATTCGAGAGATCAGCGGCAAAAAATACAAAAATAGCAATGAAGAGAAGCAACCTGGAAGATCCTGCTGAAAATCCCACTGTTGATGTGGAGAGAATTCCAGCCAAATAAAGAATCGAAGCACCTCACGAGGTAGCAGATAAAAACAGTTCAAAGCATACATCCCTAGCTAGCAAAACCTCGGCGGCAAAGAGAAAACCGGGCAGACCCCAGCTAAGAAACGGATTCAGATAAGCCCAAGAATCATGCCCGGGATAAACTCAAGGAAGAGGAATGCTACTCAGATACGTAACTCACTCAAAACAATCTTGTATCCTTCGATGACAAGAGTACAAACTCGATCAGACCAGGATGATCATCAGACTATGCATAACAATGAGGTACATGATGAAGTGGTACCGTATGTCTCGCCATATCACTTCCAAAGTACTAGCTCAACAAGGATCTCCGTCCAGAGGGTGAGATAACAAAACAAATCTTACATCCCTTGGAGAAGATTCCAATTGAACCCAAATGCAGAGGCTGGAACAAGCAAAGACACAGAACAACATATTAGACAAAACCAAAAGGCTGCTGGCATTGATGCGGATTTTCACGATCCGCAAGAGTCTATTTTTTAGCTATTGTAAGTTGGAACTGTCAAGGGTCGGCGAACCCCATGACAGTCCAACGAATCAAGGATTTACAACTCAATGTAAATCCATATATTATGTTCCTCACCGAGACTAAAAATCCAAACAATGTAGTTCTGAGAACTTTTTCAAAAACTCGATATGATCACAATTTTATACTATCCCCAGACTCACCTGGGAAAGGTGGCCTTGCTTTGTTTTGAAAGGAAGGGAATAATATTGAGATCCTCAAAGCAACTAGCAATTTCATAGATACTCGAATCACAGTGGGAAATGATAACTTTTGGGCAACCTTTGTGTATGGAGAACCTGAGCAATCAAAATGAAGTTTTGTTTGGAACCAACTGGGAGCGACAGGGAAAGTAATAGATGGGAAATGGCTCCTTACAGGTGATTTCAATGAAATCATAGACAATTCGAAGAAAAGAGGAGGCCCAAGAAGACCCAAAGCTTCTTTCATAGACTTTCGGAAATTGCTTATCCTGGAGAGGGATAAGACACAACTATATTGTGAGATGCAGGCTAGATAGATCCCTAGCAAACAACAACTGGGCAGAAGCTTACTCGGATGGGTGATGCAAATACCTCAATTTTGAAGGGTCGGATCATAGACTAGTAGCTATTTTCTTTAGCAATAACAGGAGGAGGATCAAAAGAACTTTCCGATATGATAGGAAACTCAGGAGCAATGAGATAGTAAAAGAACTTGTAGCTAAGACGTGGAATTAACAAGAGGATGCATCAGCGCAGAGCAAACTTGCTAAATGTAGAGCAGCCATTGTCCATTGGAGCAGGAAAAATCGTAGGAGCAGCCAAGAAGAGGTAACAAAGCTCCGAAAGGATCTGGAAAAGGCTATGGTGAACCTGCTACCCTGCGAGGAACAAATTAACTCAATCAACAACAAACTTAAGGAGAAATACACAAAAGAGGAAGAGTATTGGAGATAGAGAAGTAGACAATCTTGGCTCCAACTTGGAGATAAGAATATGGGCTATTTTCATGCTATGACGCAAGGTAGGAAAGCTATCAATAAGTTCTTTGTTCTAGAAGACGAGAATGGAAAAGAATGCTATGAGGTCGAGGAAATAATAGGGGTTATAGAAGAATATTTCCAAAAGATCTATACAGCACAATCAATTAATGAAGAACTGATACGGAACCAGATGGAAACATTTCTGGAACCAAAGATCACCCAGCTACAAGGCACCTACCTAATAGCTTTGCCTACTAATCAGGAGATAGAAGACACCATTTTTCTCCATTCACCCCGACAAAGCCCAATGACCAGACGGGTTTCCAGTGTGCTTTTTCCACTCAAACTGGAAAACAATTGGACCAGACATTGTGTTAACAATCAAAGGATTCTTTGAGTCCGGCGAAATGTCGAGGAATTTAAATGCAACAAATGTCAGGTTACTACCTAAAGTGCAGAATCCCAGGAAAGTGGCAGATTATAAGCCAATGGCTCTTTGCAACGTCCTCTATAAGATCATATCCAAGATAGTAACAAACCAGCTAAAACCGCTGCTTCATATGGTCATCTCAGAAAACCAATCTGCCTTCATTCCGGGAAGAGCCATACATGACAACGTGTTGATCACACATGAAGCGCTCCATTACCTAAACAAATCACAAGTGAAAAAAGGGGTTACATAGCGGTCAAGACCGACATGACAAAAGCCTACAATAGGCTTGAATGGAGCTTTATCAAGCACGTGTTCACAAGACTTGGTTTCCCACCTAAATTTGTTAGCTGGCTGATGACATGCATCTCAACAGTGAGCTATGCCTTCTTAATAAATGGGGAAGTGAAAGGGAATGTAATACGATGTGGCGGATTACGCCAAGGCGACCCATGTCACCTTATATCTTTATTATATACAGTGAATATCTCTCTGGGCTATGCAAATCTGCACAAGATAAAGGGGAATTACAAGGTATCAAGGTAGCAACAAAGAGCCCAAGGATAAACCATCTCCTATTTGCCAATGATACCATGTTTTTCTGTAAAACGAATAACAAAAGTCGTGCAACATTAGAGAAAGTTGTGGAAACATATGAAAGCATCTCTAGGCAGAAGATAAACAAACAAAAGTCGGTTATTTCCTTTGCAAAAAAGACTCCAGAAGGTATTAAACGAAGAGTGAAGGGACAGCTAGGCATTACCCAAGATGGAGGATCAGGGAAATACCTTGGCATGCCAGAGACGTTTGGGAGGAAGAAGAGAGACCTCTTCGTGTCGATTGTGGACCGCATCCGACAAAAGGCTATGGCTTGGTCAAATAGGTTCCTGTCAAAAGCGGGGAAAACAGTGATGCTCAAGAGTGTGTTATCAGCAATGCCAACATACTCAATGACATGTTTTAAGCTGCCAAGAATGCTATGCAAAAAAATACAATCTCAACTAACAAGGTTTTGGTGGGACAGACATCATGAGAAGAAAAATATGTGCTGGATAGCGTGGAGAGAGCTGTCAAAACCGAAACATAGAGGAGGCTTAGGGTTCAAGGATATCGAATGTTTTAACCAAGNCAAGGATATCAAATGTTTTAACAAAGTGTTACTAGCTAAGCTTAGCTGGAGACTAATCAACAACCCAGATTCACTTGCAGCTAGAGTTTTATTTAGGAAATATTGTTCGGAGGAGGATTTTATGACGATCAAAGCCAAATTTAGCTCCTCACATGGCTGGAAAAGCATACTACATGGCAGGGATCTACTAAAAGGATATATTGGATGGAATGTAGGTAATGGAAAAATCCACACTTGCTTAAATTTAGAACTAGAATAAAATATTTTACCAACAGGAGAACTAATCCAATCCAGGAGAGTATTAATTGGAGAAAGGAAATTTGGCAGTTACCGACGGGACCAAAAATTCAAAACTTCTTTTGGAGGGCAATCAAAAATGCATTACCAACAGGAGAACTACTGCAACTAAGACACATGAAGGAAAACGGTACCTGCCAAAGGTGCGGGGAACTGGAAACTAGACATCATATTCTTTTTTCATGTCAATTTGCAAGTCAGGTCTGGAATTGAGCACCATATTCCACCACTTTCAATCCGGGAACAACAAACACAATATTGGAAGGGCTAAACGCAATCCGTACAAAGATCAATCTCCCACCTACTAGACTCGGAGAGTCAATTCTTGGGCTTTGTATTTGTTGGAATCTGTGGACTGCTTGGAATCAAGCACTTTTTAACAACAGATTTTACAAAGAGGAGGAAGTGATAGTAAAGGCTATCAAAGAAGCAAAAGATGGAGTTTGGCACAAATTAAGCAACCATTAGAGAAATCTAGACGAATCTTCACCAAACCAAACATGGAATCGGGACTGAACCTCACTTGTAAGTGTGATGCTACGTGGTTCCCAGGTAGATCTGAAGCTCGGTTAGGAAGAATTTGCAGAGATAAAGAATCAAAGCTTGTATTCCAAACGGCAGAATTGGAGAAGCATGTCTCGTCGACCTAGATCGCAGAAAGTATAAGCTTAAGAACGGTCATCTCTGAAGCTAATAGAAGAGGAATTGAAGAGATCAGATTCGAAAGTGATTGCAATGGAGATCTACGCCGTAGTAATGGATATCATCAACCTATAGAAAAAGTTTGAGAAAATCGAATTTGTTTACATTAGTAGATTGGAGAATGAGGAAGCCGATGGCTTAGCAAAAAATGCTTTATCCATATATCAGACTAGTAGTTGAAACTTTTAAATGAAATGAATTAATGTTGAACAAAATAAAATAATAATAAAATAAAATTTTAAAATAGCACTTTTGAGTTATACTTTTGGATTTTTTTTTTTGGGTCACAAACTTCTTAATTTGATAAAATAGAAATTGGGTCGATGAGGGCCCATTTATAAAGTGCATCTGCTGCAATTTGAAGTCTAGGAATAAACATAAAAGAAATAGAACGAAACTTTTGGAAAAGATCGGATATATCCGAGAGGACTCCGTGTATTTCCGGTAGATAATCGCTGGTGTTAACGGCTTTGATGAGAGTAAGGGAATCTGATTGGAAAGTTACGCAATCCAACCCCTTGTCGATCGCTTGTGTCATTGCAAATTGCAACGCTATAGCTTCCCCCATAAGAGGAGTGACGACATAAATCATTGTTCGAGAAGTCTCCCAGATTAGCTGATCTTCCTTGTAGAAACAACAGGCAATACCAGCCCTTTGTGTTTCCTCTTTCCATGCTGCATCCGACTTGCAAAACAGGGAAGATTCGATCTGATTTGGAGAGATATTGTGTTGATTTAAACACGATTTTGGATTAGCAAACCCTAAAATTTTAGCGTTCATTTCATTTCATTTTGATGATAATATCCCTATGACCAAATTCAATCATTTGATGACTGCTTTGATTGTGAATCCTTTGATTTGGGAGGCTTGAATTGGATTCACGTTTTGGTTTAGGAGGATGGAAACGTCCACGCTTAGGAGGACCAATTGGATTTGGTTTCATGTAGTTGATTTTCACCAAAACTATCTTTCCAAATTATTTCAAATGATTGAGATAGTAGTTAAGAAGCGTTGAGTGCGATGGAGATGAAGTGATTTTAGTTGATTCGATGTGTTTGGAGATAATCGTTTGAATTAGATTTTATGTTTTGGATAAGATCTAGATGCTTCTCTTGCATGCTCTCTCTCTCCTCTTCAGCCTCTCTCACGATCTCTTTTTTCTCTTCTTCCTCTCTCACTATCTCTTTTTTATTTTCCTCTTCTCTCTCACAATTTTTATTTTCTCCAACTCTTTTCTCTAAATTAGAATTCATACTTGAAGATAGAGATGAATTGATAATTTTATCTATGGATAATAAATTTGTTATCAGATACAAATGTATTTAACGAGTAATTATGTATTAGCAAGGTAATATATATTTTCCCTTTTTTACTTTATTTCCACTCAATAAAGCGTGGATAAAATATTTTATTCGAGTTCTAAATTTATATGTTGATAAAAATTTTTTTTTGTCGATATTATATTCATTAGATCGACAAAATACGATCCATAGCCTAAGTATTTCAATTGGAGTGGGTGAGATTTGAATTCACCACCTACTATCTAACTAGATCATAAGCAAACCAATTGGATCATCTGCTTCTTGGCATGTTGATAAAGTTCTAAGAACTTGAATTTTTTAATATTTTTCTGGTGTAAATTTAAAAGTTATTTTAACTTGGAACATAAAATCTTTTGATTTTTCCTCCCAAGGTATACTTCATATTTGAAGTTCTTGTTTTGTCTCCAAAAACAAACTTTAAAACAAAAACTTTAAAATTTTATTTATTTGCATTGTATTCCTTATTATTGATCAAAAATTAATTAAGACCGTAAAAATTTAAAATTAACTATAGTACATACATATAAATATTAGAAACACCATTAATTAATGAAACATTACATTAAACATAAAATTACACAACAATAAAAACAAAAACATACAATTGCAATTAAAAATTACAAGAAATATCATATTACTCAACAAAATATTTGCACAATACATTATGAAGTGTCAAATGAGTCTCCCGAATCTCTAATTGGTGCATTCATATTATGTTCATCCTCAATTATCATGTTATGCATTATAATGCATTGTCACATTATACCATGCAATATCTCTTTCCTCGAATAGTGCGAAGATCCTCCTATGATAACAAACATAGTATTTCAGAGACTCCTAATACTGAAAGTGATATTGTCGGTTCTCCAACATCACAATCTCTTGGATTGTCTGCATTCTCAATCAACTTAAGCAGTGATGATGGTGGATCAAATTCATCACAACGACCCATTGGATCAAAGAAGGCAAAACTGAAGAAGAAAGTTTATGAAGGTAATAGCTCATTTCATGCCACTTTGGTTTCATCAAATAACCAAATTCTTGATTTACTAAAAGAGAGTGCAACGACTAGAAGTAAGAGTTATGAGATGATTTAATTACATTTTCAAAATCAAGAAAAAAAAAATTTCTAAAGGAAATGTAAAAAAAAAAAACAGAATATTGTTAATAAATTTAGATTATATCCATAATAGTAATACACGTGAGTTTATTCAATCTGAATAAGACAGAATCATACAAAAAAGAATTCAAACACAACAACAAAAACAACACCTTCAGTTACACCAAATTTATATGGATAATATTTTTGTGATTTTAGAGGTTCAGGATCAAATCTACCTGAATATTTGTATTATTATAATTTTCTATTTTTGTAATGTAACATTATTGTTGTGTTATATATTTTATATACATATATATACACATATGCAGTGATAAAAGATTATAATTATATATATTTATGGATTTAAGTGAGAATCATCAAAGTTAAATAAATGATTTTTAAGATATAAAATTCTAAGGGCTAAAATGCAAAGAAAAACAAGAAACTTCAAATTTGAAGTTTTGAATAGTAAACTTCAAATAGGGTGTCATTATTTAAAAATTCAAAATTCGAAGTTTTAGAATTTTTTTGGAGGATGCAAAACTTCAAATTTTGAAGTTATAGAATGTCCTTTGGAGATTCTCTTAGATTAATTGCCTTTCTATGCATTGTTTTTTACCATCATCATATATATGACTTTCTTTTGGAAACAACATGTTCTTAACTCTTTGCTGAAAATCGACAATGACGAAAGATTTAATAAATTTATGATTTGTTGTTGAATGTAATATCAATTAAATATAAAATACGAACTAATGCAGGAAAATGTATTTGGTCAAATGATTAAATTTCCACTTTTATTGTTTTTTTCAATTGGAATTCGACATCAAAGACTCGTGTTTGCTCCACGTAATATTGTTAGCGGTTTGAAGAGTTTGGAGTTATGAATTAGATTTTATCGATCCAATTGTTTAAAAAATTAAAATAATTAATTAGAGATCATATGTATGTTTTATTAGTTTTTTGGCATTGTTTTTCAGCTGATTTACTCTCCTAAAACTTGTTATATTGTCAAAACTAATATAGATAAACAATGCATCATAAGTCATAACTAGCAACAGTTGAGTAATAATGAAGCTTTAATTAAAAACCATGCTTAACTCCCTAATGACAAACAACAATTTAGTACATTAAGATAGTTGGACATAACAGTTAGTTGCCAAAAGAGGGTTTAATCACATATAATAGTTTAAATATCTTACTTATAAGCTGATTTCGGTAGACGAAAGCAAGATATGACATATGTTGGTAATGCAGTTAAAATTGTCTTAATAAGAACTTTTTTTCCATCCTTAGATAAAAATTTAGATGTCCAACTATTTATCCTTTCCATAAGTTTCTCTTTCACGAAGGAAAAAACCTTTGTCTTAGCTCCACCTAAGCTTTCTGGGAGACCTAAATATATTCTCATACCTTCCAGATTCTGAATACCTAGGGTTCTATGAATAATACACTTATTCTTCTCCAACACAGAGTGACCAAATTGTATAGAAGACTTCTCCAAAATTAATTTGTTGACCATAAATTTTTTCATAGTCATGAAGGATATGCTTAATTGCAAGGGCCTCTTCTTGAGTAGCCTTACAAAAAAAAAACTATCATCTGCAAATAGAAGATGGGAGACCTTTGGACTCGCTCTAGCTATAACAATACTATTAATCTTATTCTCTGATTCTGCTTTTCGCAAAAGTGAAATCAACACTTCTGTACATAAGATGAATAAATACAGCGATAAAGGGTCCCCCTGACAAAGCCCTCTATTTGGAATTATATTTCCTTGAGGAGAGCCATTAATGAAAACCAAGTATTCCACGGACATAATACAATGCATTACACATCGAATCCAATGAAATTGAATTCCTTGAGGAGAGCCATTGAAATTGAATTCAGGAATCGCTAATTTTAGGTGGAGTAATTCAGAAACCTCGAAAGAGATACATTGGTTAAAATGGAAGAAACTATGCAAACCTAAGTTGGTGGCCTAGGTTTCAGGGCTCTAGAAGAATTTAATAATGCCCTACTTGCTAAGCAGTTATGGCGGTTATTAGATTTTCCTAATTCCCTTTTTGCTAGAGTTTTTAGGGGATGCTATTTTAAGAATAGTAGTCAGATGGATACAACTAGGCTTAATTTCCCATCTTATGGTTAAAGAAGTATTGTTTCTGCAAGGGCCTTGGTTAGTAAAGGGATTATCCGAAGGATTGGTGATGGTCATTCTACCTTAGTTTGGAGTGATCCATGGATTACATATGTTGTTCCAAGACAAGCAATGGGAATTGAACCCTGGCTATTTCCATCTCTAATTGTTGATCAATTTATTGACCAAGTTACCAAATCTTGGAGAGAAATTCCTTTGAGGCAATTTTTAGTCCCAGAAGATGTAAAATTGGTTTTAGGTATTCACATTTCACGTTTTCGGAGCTTTAATTCCTGGGGTTGGCATTTTTCCAAATCAGGACATTATACAGTAAAATCAGGTTATAAGATTGAGGAGTTGAACTCGTTCAGTGTTGTCGGATCAATGGGTCCCAATTTAAAGATTTTACAACCACAAGCTTGGAAATTGAAGTGTCCAACAAAAATTAAATTTTTTGTTTGGCAAGTGATCTCAGGTTGTGTGGCAGTAAAAGATAAGTTAAGAAGCAGAGGAATTAATTGTGATAATTCTTGTGTTAGATGCAAAATTGATGGGGAATCGATAAATCATCAGCCCTCCAGCAATTCAGACATGGGCTTTATCGAATATATCATCAACCATTAATTTTTTCCTTGATCCTTCTATATGGACAAATATTGATTATTTATTCTAGATTACCGGATCGTTCAGATAATTCGGTATTTCCATGGATTTTATGGCATATTTGGAAGGCAAGGAATGAAAAGTTGTTCTCCAATCCTGATAAGGATCATAGGGAAATTCTTAAACAAGCTGAATTAGATGCGGCAAAATGGTTTCAAGCTAATAAAACACTGGAACCTTCCTCTCTTGTTGGTCAAGTAGATGCGTTTCTTTGTTGGGATGAAGTGGCTCGCCCATTGGTGACCAATCATGCCTTCACTAGTTATCGGTGTTTTATTGATGGGGTATGGCTTGATTCAGATTCTTACTCGGGGATTGGTTGCGTTTGTTTCCTAGATTCAGTGGAGGGTGTTTGTGAAGGGGCTAGGTCAATCCTGATGAGCCTGTCAGCGTTGCATTCAGAAGTAGAAGCGGTCTTATGGGCAATGCAGTGCCTCATCTCTCTCAATATTCTGGAGGTAAATCTTGCGACGGATTGCTCAGATGTCTTGAAGATGGTTTCCAACCTTGGCGACTGGCCGGCTTTCTCCTCTTTTCTGGAAGATTTTTCGAGGTTGAAGAGTTTGTTTAGAAGTTTTTCTCTCCATGTAATCCCTTATTCACTTAATCATAATGTTGACTGCCTCGCTCGTAGTTTTACACGATAAGCTCATGTTTTCAGTTTATTCTTTTTTATAATATTAAAGTATTATGTTGACAAAAAAAATATCTTACTTATAAGCAGTATATATCATTATTCTTGTTGTTTTAAACAATTCGATCATATCCCAATCTATAACACAAATTCTCCTATACTCTAAATCATATCATGTGGACTATATCATTTTCTGAAGTCAAACTCCCGTTGTAAAAATATTTTTTCTCCAAAAGACAACTTATTTTTCTTGGTTAGAGACAAAAGACCAAAGTATAGTTTTCTTTTAAAAAGTTTACTCTCTTTTTTTACTAGCACTTCAAAGTTTACTCTCTTTTTCTTACCAGCATTTTAAAGTTTACTCTCTATTGGTCTAATTTGGTAATATCTTTTCTTATCTTTCTTTTTCTCTCCCAAACAAGTGAATAAGTCATACTTGGAGTAGCTGAGAAATATTTACTTGGAAAGAAAAAGAAACTCTACAAACTTGACAGTATAAAAACTTTATATAAATTTTTATTTTCAATCAGTGGCAAAAAAAAAAAAATATTTTCAACCCAAGAATTTCTTATTATAATAGTATTTTATTGATTAGTTTCAAAAATACAATTACTCTAATACATGACAAGGTCTCGCTTAGTGTTATTTGGAAAAGCTACTTTCAAAATTAACTTAAATAGTATTCTACAGTATCTTTTTCGTTTGATATTTAAAAATATATATGTATATTGAAGAAAGTAAATAAAGAAAATTATTTGTAAGAAAAAGAAGTTAATAGAAATTTACAAAAGTAATTAGAGAAAGACGACAAACGATACTTCGTGCCCATTATGCCTTTGCGCCGCTGAAGAGAACCCAAAGTCCAAAAGCTTTCAATCATTGATTGCTCCATTATTTGATCCCTCCGTAAACGGGCGATTTCTATTATGCTGATGCAAGTGGAAATAATATACAATTTTTTTTGTTAAACTGTTCGAGTAGGATTTAAAATCCGTTTAAATCCTACTCTGATATTTGAGAAAAAAGATGGGTAATGATTCTGATCTGCCGAGTAGAATGCTGAGTAGATTTTATTGATTAATGTGTGTGTCAAAAAGTAGATCTTTTGTTCGAAAGATATTCATTTCTATTTATAGATTATAGAGACAGTTACAATCCTAATCGAATATAGAAATATTACAATTTGTTTAGATCTTAACAAAAATCTTATATTTTAAGAAATTTTCTATATCGGATTTAGAAAAATTTTCAGTTCTTCGATAATGACGCGTCGTCCGAGTTTCTTTTTCTTCTTGTTGCACTTTCGAGAAGAAACTCTTCTGAGTTGAAGTCGTATGGCCGAGATGAAACATCGACTTTGCCGAGTTTCATACTTAGCATTTTTCTGATAATTGTTCTCAGTGGACCGAAATAGGATCTCAGATCCACCTCCAACATTAACCATAGAAAATTTTAGGCCAAACTTTAAACCAAACTTTAAACCAAACTTTTGGAGACTAGATGCGACTCGAGTTTAAATATCTAGTGATCAAATATAAATGATTAATGAAAATAAATTTTTTATTATAAATATTGAATTTTTTTTATCAACTAATTTAATGGCTTTTAAATTTCACTAGAGCATATAGGGAATTCGATTTCTGGTGTCTTGAAGATTTGTAAAATAACAATACCACTGGGTCACTTATCCTCCGCAAATATTGATATTTTAAAATTAAATATGAAATGGGTATGAATTTTTTTTTTATTAATTGCATTGACTTTTCAAATTTTCTAAGGTACTGAAAATTGTTACCGGAATAAATTAATCAACTTATTAGTATCCCATAGATATTGGAAGAACAAAAAAGATAGTATATACATTTTGAAACTAATTATTTTGTAAGAATACGATCCCACATTTAGATAATACTATAAGTAAAGATTTATATTATTAGTATATAAATTATGAATTTACTTTTAAAATAATTTTGCTACAAAAGACTTTAACTGGTAAATGAGTCTGTCAATAAAACCATTAGGAAATCTTGACCAGTAACAAAATTTGTATGTACCTCTGTCAAAAGTATTTGTATATTAGTAATTTTTATTGCTTAAAACCTTTCTGGGCGGATATTAAATTTGTCTTAAATGTTTAGGTTTTATCTCTGATTATACTGAAAAAAAATTTATATTTTTCCATAGAGATTTTGCATAGCCTTACAATCCTGACTCAATACGCTTCTAGCATATAGCTATAATTGGATTGTGTTTTCGAGGATTTCATATATGATTTCTAAAACCTTTTCTATCATCAAAAATAGTATCCACGAGTTGTTTCATGGCAATATAGACAATCGGTATTTGTGGACAAGCAATTTACGAATATTTGTTAAACAAAATAAATGGATCTTTGATGAAGTTCCTCGTCAACCAGTTAATAAAGAGATTTCTTTGGATCTTAATCTGCGGGTTTCTTCCCTTCTGGATTCGAATGGGAATGGAAACAAGATCTGGTTCGTCATTTGTTCCCTCCTGCGGTACTTATTCTTGGTACTATTCCTAATATTCTTCTCCATGATGGTTGGCTTTGGCCTTTTAACTCTAATGGTGTTTACTCTGTTCGGAGTGGTTCGTGGTAAGCTTCGCGTGACAATACACCTGCAGTTCCAATATCTGATCACAAGAAGAAGATTAACATGCTTAAAGTTCGGGTTTGGAAACTCAAAATCTTGCCTAAAATTAAAATTTTCCTTTGGCGGATTCTCTCCTGTGGCTGATTGTCTTCGACATCATGGGATTGAGGTCCCTAGCTCTTGTTCGCTTTGTAAAAACTCGGAGAAATCTATTATTCATGTTCTCTTTGAGTGTCCTTGTGCTCTTGCTGTTTGGTCTGCTTTTGATGCTCTGAGTTTGCCGCAATCCTCCTCTTTTACTCTTGTAGAGTACATTGAGTTTATCTTGGACTCCTTACAGGCTACTACTCACCCCTCTAATATTTCCATCCGTGTGCTTCCTTTGATTATTTGGCACATTTGGAAGCAAAGGAATGATGCCTTAAATGGTGGTATTGCCTATGATCCGCACATCACCTTGGCTCGCACTTTAGATGATTCAAATTCTTGGTTTGATGCTAATGCTTCGGATTCGAACCCCTATCTCCCTCCTTCCCAATCACGTGTTCCCAATTTGTGGACTCCACCATCTTCAGGTTTTGTTAAATGCAATATTGGAGTCTCTTGGTCTACACCATTGCGGAACTTTGCTGTAACTTGGATTTTATGCAGAGTCGTACCTGAATTTTACGGGGCCCCATTCAAAAATATTGAAGCAACGATACAAAAAATAGATAAACCAAAAGTTAAATAAAATTTATGCTAGAAGAGAAAACGATAGTATCGTAAACAAGCTAACAACTATGTTTATGAAATATAAATCTTCTCAAAATTATTCATCAAAGTTGTATAATCAAGATTTTTAAGCATATTTTATTATGTCAATAAGATAGCCAATCCATTTAGCTTTTCTTGTGACAAGTCGATCGTAGGTAAGATTTTATTTACTTCAACTTAGAGAAAGTTCTTTTCAGCTAAAGCAATTAAAACCGGAATGGTGAGCAACTCATATATTTGGATAACAATCCTCGAATCTCTTCATAAAATCAAATACTTTTTGATCTTCTTTAAATTTTTTGATAAAATTTCTTTGAAAATTTTAATTTCCATAAAAAAATTATTATTCACATTAATATCTGGAATTTCTCGATGCATAAAAAAATTTCAAGCTTATTAATTGTATATAATACTCACATCCCAAAAGTTTAGGACTTAAGCAATATCTCATAACCATATTAACATAAATTCATTTTTTATTTTTATACAAATATTACAATATATAATTACATATATATATATGAAAAAAAAATTTGGGGCCCTAAAATTTTGGGAACCCCAATCGAATGTTTCATGGTAATGTGGTCATATCCGATGACTCTTCTGGAACTATCTTTCTATGTGCTCGTGATGCATTAACTCCGTCTCCCTCTAGGTTTGTAGCTGATCTCCGTGCTTCTCTCCGGGCTGCTAAATGTATGATTGATCTTCACTTTCTCAAGGTTGAATTTTGGTCAGAGAATCATAATAATGTCTTATAGTGTGTCCGCAAATTAATCGAATTGCAAAAGTCATATTTAATAGTCTCCGCGAACGCAGCTTAGCGAGTTTGTGAAACCTCTGTGATTTACATAAGATAAATCAAAACTTGATTTTTTTTTTCATTGTTGGTATAGTAATCCAATTTTTCTTTTATTTCGTTTTTCTGATCATGGGCTACCACAAAGATAATTTGTTGACACCAGTCATGGAAATACCACACTGAGACACCACTCGATGACACGCCAAGTATTGTGTGTCTCTTGACAATACTTTGATGAGATGAGTATTTGAAAAAAAAATCCAAAAAAAAAAAAAATGATACTTAGGTAAATGCAATAGAACCACATTTTTTAATCCAAAATATATCTTGAAAATTTCATTTTGTGGCATAATCGATTCCAGCCTAGGAAATTATTTTACATGGGCTAAGATATTTTTCTAATATATAATATAATTAATCTAAAAATCTACCATATTTTTCATCAAAATTAAAGAAAAAAAGTGTAAATGTATCTAAAAATTGTCAAAATAAAAATAAAGACTTGAATCAGAATCATATTTTGGGGGTGTCAAAAGGCAAGGAGAATACCAAATCAACTGACACAATCTATAACACTTAGCTAAGTTAAAATGATTTTATTTACTTTAGGGTATCATGTGACCCTCTTCCTCCTATGTAGATTCGCCTCTGATTGATTCAGAGATCCATGTAACATCAGAATGAACTTACATGATCATTCAAAAAAAAATATCATTACGTATACGGTATATCATGAGATTAAGATGACATGTACTATATATCCTTTTTGAAAATTGATCAGATGGTCCTGGGCATAAAAACCGGATCTGAAAAATAACCCGATCTGAAAAAAGATCCGAACCCGAACCCGAAATATCTAAATACCAGAACGGATACAAATGTTTAGGACCCGAAGAATCGGACCTGAACCCGGATCCGAACTGAGAACCGAACGGGTAGCCGAAAACCCGACTTTATAGTATTTTTTAGGTATTTTTAGAGTATTCTATGAGTATTTTTTTGGTAATTTTAGATATTTTCACATATTTTTGAATATTTAAGTATTCAAAAATATTTTTTCGCTATTTTTAGGTATTTTTATGATATTTTTAGGTATTTGTTTTGATATTTTTAGCATCTTTTAGAATATTTCTCGGTTATTTGGGTATTCAGGTAAGTTTCAGGTTTTTTAAATTTGGACCCGAACTAACCCAAACCCGAATGGAATCGACTCGAAACCGAACTAAAATAGTAACGGATCCTTTATGGGTATAAATATTCTGAAACCAAAAGAACTGGATCCGAAAGGAACCGACCCGAAGATCCGAATGCTCAGAGCTAAGATGATCATAGCAAACTAAAATTTGATATAGAATCATCAGAGTATCTTAAATGAATTCAAAATGATATTTGTGAATTTACGTATCCACCAGGTGAATCATACTTCAAATATCTCATTTAAGAGTTTTTGACCATATGGTATGTGTACGTTTTGCACATCCACAACAAACAAAAATGAGATCAGAAAAATAAAGATATTAGAATAAGTTATGGTTAATCGTTAAATAATGTTGAAGAAAACATATATCCATAACATTGAAATACATAATCAATATGATGTATAAGATGTGATCTTTGTGATTTGAGGGAGAACTTGCATCATTATCTTTTTTCCTTCCAATGGTTTTTTCCATAGGGAACTTCGATAAATATTTTAATGAGCCAACAGAAAACAATATATATGTAACGTTAGAAGCAATAATAACATTGGTGTCCAATTGAGAACGTTCAATTTGACGTTTGTTAAATTGACTTGACAAAAATTTAGATAGGTATTGACACGTGTTTTACATATAAGAATGTTATATTATTTTTTTTTGTCAATTTTACTCAAATTTTTTACTAATAGGATCGACAAAGACCCGATTTATAGCCAAATTATTTTTACTGGAGTAAGTGAAATTTGAACTCTCTATCTAATGTCTAACTAGATCAGAAGCAAATCAATTAGGCCACCTGCTTGTTACCTATAAAAATATTATATAAAAGTTAGAATTTATACTTTTCAAACCAGAATAAAAAAAAATTCTATATCTTTTTAATATCTGCTAGAATATAAGAACCACGTGGGCCAAATCAAATTTTTGTACTAGACATATTTTCTTGTATGACTTAATAACAAAAACACTACCCGAAAACATTTGAATTTTGACCAACATAATAATCTAAAATTAAATCAAAAAAAATTTTGACATATTTTTTCTTGTAATTGAGTGGTCATAAGTTATTCGACAATTATTCAAATTGGTCGATAAATGATCAAAATGTATTTATGTAAAACACATAGTCCTAAAATTTTGACCAAAACGAAGGGTCATAAATAATATTGACCAAATAAGATGATGATGGAATTTTCTCATTTTTTGGATTAAAAGAAATTGATAATAAAAATGATGATCCAGATCCAAAGTGCATATTAGAATACCAGAAAAGACCTGATTGGGAGAAGTGGAAAATGGCCATGACAACAGAATTGAACTCCCTTAATAAAAGAAAAGCTTTTGGATCTATTTTCATAACACCTGAACATGTAAAGCCCGTTGGATATAAATGAGTTTTTGTTCGAAAAAGAAATAAGAGAAATGAGGTAACAAGGTAAAAAGCCCGACTTGTTGCCTAAGGTTTTTCTCAGAGACCGGGAATTGATTATGAGGAAACATATTCCCCAGTAATGGATGCAATTACCTTCCAATTTTTGATGAGCATATCGACATCTAAAAATCAAGAAATGCATCTAATGGATGTTGTGATAACATATCTATATGGATCACTTGATAATGAAATATATATATATGAAAATCCCAGAAGGATTAAAGATGCTTGAAGCATTGAGTTCAAAATCAAGAGAAATATGTTCAGTCAAATTACAATGATCACTCTATGGATTAAAACAATCTGGACGCATGTGGTATAATCACTTAAGTGAATATTTGTTGAGTAAAGGATATACCAACAATGTGATATGTCCTTGCGTATTTATTAAGAAATCTATATCTGATTTTGTGATCATTGTTGTATATGTTGATGACTTGAACATAATTTGAACTCTAAAAGAAATTGATGAGACAAGAACTCATATGAAGAAAGAGTTTGAAATGAAAGATCTTGAACAAAAATTTTTTTGTCTTAGACTCTATATCGAGCATCTTCAGAATGAAATTTTTGTACATCAATCAAATTATATAAAAAGGATCTTAAAACGCATTTACATGGATAAAGCGACTCCTTTGAGTACTCCAATCGTCAATAGATAAATTAATATCAATAAAGATCCATTCCGACCTTGTGAAAATAACGAAGAGGTATTGGGTCCAGAAGTACCTTATATGAGCGCTATTGGTGGACTCATGTATCTCGCAAATTGCACTACACCAGATATAACATTCGCTACTAATCTACTTGCAAGATACAGTTTGTCACATACACGCAGACATTGGAATGCAATAAAATATATATTTCATTATCTCCAAGGAACAACTGACTTGAGATTATTTTATAATAGAAATTCAAGTGTCGATTTAGTTGGTTTTGCAGATGCTGGCTATTTATCAGACCCACATAAAGCCCGATCGCAAACCAGAGATGTATTCACAATTAGAGGCACTGCAATTTCTCGGCGTTCCCAAAAGCAGACTCTAATTGCTACCTCTTCAAATCATACAGAAACAATTGCACTTCATGAAGCATGTAGAGAATGTGTATGGCTCAGATCCATGCTCAACACATACAAAAAGCAAGTGGAATAATCATAAATAAGGTTATATCAAGACAATGCTGCTTGTGTCACCCAACTCAAAGAAGGTTATATCAAGAGCGACCAAACGAAACATATACCCCCAAGATTTTTCTCTTACACACGAGAACTCGAGAAAAATCAAGAAGTATATTCAATATATCCGTTCAGCAGACAATGCAGCAGATATGTTCACGAAAGCCCTTCCCAGTACAACGTTCAGAAAACATGTTCACGGTATCAGGATGCGTCAACTACGAACCTTATGAAATTCGTCATTTCAAGTGGAGAGTATGTCACTGTACTCTTTTTCCCTCGTCATAGTTTTTATCCCACTAATTTTTTCCATGACAAGGTTTTTTAATGAGGTAGTACGTAATATATAACTAACTATAGGTAATTAAGGGGGAGTGTTATAGATATATAGATTTAATAATTACCTATATGTCATAGATATAATAATTATGTATATAAAATATCTACCTTATGCTCACCTCCTTTCCCCTGTATATATGTATGCATCCCTCTTTTATGGAACACATCTCTTTACTTACCAAACAGAGAAGAAGTGAATAAAATATAAGTTCATCATTATCATCTTTCTCTCAATCCTTACGTCTCCCTCTCGCAATCTTCTACTACATTCAATAATATAATAATAATATAAGATAATATATATATATATATATATATATAAAATAAACGGTTCTTGTAACACATATAATAAACGTTATTTCATAATACGATATGAATTGTCAAGAATATTTTTGTCAAATTTTCGACTATATATTTTGACGAATAAAATTTCCGGACAAAAAATTCTAGTAAAGTTTGTAAAAAATTTCTGACCAATAGTTCTAATCAAAGAAATTTGGATTAATACAAAACAAATTTGTAATAAATTATGGTCAAAAATAACGCAAGTATCAAAAAAATTTCTTTCATAAATATATTCATCAAAAAGTGGTAAAAATTGTATTGAGAAATATATAATCAAAAAATTATTAATATTTTTGACCAAAAGATAATGATCAAAGATTTCGTCTAGAAAAATAACTAAAGTTTCTATATAAAATATTTAATAGAAAAAAGGTCAAACATTAGTCGACAGTTTTTAATCAAAGATTTGTCGAAAATTCTATTCTATTAATTTTTAATATTTTTTGGTTAATTATGAATTCAATTTTTCAGTCGTGTTCGAGCAGGATCCAGGACAATGTATATTTTCGATCCTTTCCTTTTAAATAGAAGGAAAACTGGGTAGAAATGCTTAAGGATTAGAAGAGGAAGATCAAAGCCAAAGAAAATACCGAGTTGGTTTTTATTGCTTCGTGAGAGTCAAAAAAACATATCCTTTGTTTGAAAAACTTTCACCTCTATTTATAGATTATAGAGGTGGTGTACAATCCTAATCAAATAAGGAAACATTACAATGAATTCCCTAGATTTTAGGAAGTCTTCTATATCTGGTTAGGGAAACTTCCATTTCCTTGTTGATGACGTGTCTTCCGAGAAGGAGCTCTTCCGAGTTGTCATCATATTGCTGAGATGAGATGTGGATGACTTTTGCGGAGTCCAACACTTAGTATTTTCTTGATGATTGTTTTCAGTGGACCGAAGTAGGATCTCAGATCCACCTCCAACAATTGTCTCCCCCAGACTAGGAAAATTATGTTTAAGAATTTCCGAGTTGGTTGAGTTTCCTACTTTTGGAATCTTCGGTCCACGTGTCAGATTTTGATTAGAGCACTAAGCGGTTTTGACCAGCTACTTATTAATTACCGTTTGACAATGTTTCGAGTGCCGGTAAATCCCTCTATAAATATTGAAGTCTTTTTACTTTTACCCTTCACTTTGCTTCATGCGTTTAAACTATTATCTTCTCTTTAAGTTCTCTTTCGAGTTAAGCTTTCTGTAAACTTCTTCATTCTTTCTTTTAAAATGGGTCTTGATGATTTCAGAATCCCAAACGTCGAAGATGATCTAAACAACGCTTTAGATAGGGGTAATGTTTGCTCTTCTGCAAATGTCGCTAGGACCTCCGATTCTTCTCTTATCCCAGTTCGGGATATTGCTATTGATCAATCTGGACCAGTTGTTGGTTCTAGCAGTTCTAGGCCCCCTAAACGGCCAAGGACAAGTTCGTTGAGTTCTGCACCGTCTAGAGGTGCCCCTAGGAATGATCTTCCTAGCGCGTCGAGAAGGAGGAGAAGAGATTCCTCTGACTTGGGGGTAGTTGAAGCTAGGTCTAGGCTTTCTACTGTTGAGGATAAAATTACTCGTTTAAAGAACGAGTTAAATGTGGAGCGTGAAAAGGTTCTCAAGTTGGTGGAGCAAAATGCGGCGTTATCAGAGTCGCTGAACTGCGTTGACATGGATTAGAACGAAGCTTTCAAGGCCGCTGAGAAGGCCAATGATAAGATGAACACGCTAGAGGCCGAGTTGAAATCTATGTGGGAAGATTTTGATTCCTGACTTCATCAGATTGTGATCTCGGAGAAGAAGAAAATTTTCCAAAGCTTTTATGACCAGTTAACTAAGCGTTTCGGGAGGATCGCTGCTCAGTTTGATGATCTTGAGGCTAATCTTGGAACCATGTTGTCATACACCCAATATCTCGAGTCGGCGAATTCTTTGAAGTTGCTCGCTTGTCGGGGTATTGTCGTTCCTTCTGTGGTAATGAATTTCGTGAATGTTGAGTTGGACAGGTTTATAGAACTCGTTAAAAAAGAGCATTTGATGGCGTTTCATCCTGAAGATTTGGTCGTCCTGGTGTTTGAAGTCGGTGAAGATTCGAATGATCAGGAAAGCTGCCCTCCAATTTTGTAATCATCAATTTTGGGTAAATTGGGAGTTGCAGTCGCCCTTTTTTGACTCGGCGGTTCATATCTTTGATTGAATTCTCTCTTTTTTGTAAGATTTCTTAAGAAAATTGTATAGATGGCTTCGGATTCATATATTTGATTCTTGTAACATTCTCCAGTCTTTTATCTTTGATTCTTGTAATCGGCATACGCCTTGTAAACTGCTTTTCTATATAAAGAAAATTGTAAATATATATTTTGTTTTCGAGTAAGAAATGACTTTCTTTTAAAATTATATGATGAGTAGAATGTTAATCGAATATCAAAAAATAATGAAGTTTTATTCCAAGATCGATTATTGGTTTACGCGTTAGCTAAGTTCCTTTCTAAGTTTGAGAGTTAGATCCCGTTTGTTAGAAAGCGAACGTTCGTTGTGCAAGAAAGTTAAGATTTTAAGACTCAGACTTTAAGTTTCGATCTTTATACTTAAGTTTCATTTTGCCTATATATTGATTGACTCTCTTTTAATGTTCTGCGAGGAAAATTTAATTTTCCTTTCTCTAAACGAAATTTTGCTTAGAATGATTTTGTACAAAATCTTAAGTTTTGTCTGCTTCGAGAACTTGGTCTTGGTTTTTGAGGTTTTAAGACACATCTATTAGATTGGTTGAGATTTTAAGACTCGAAGAGAATTAAGAGTAGGATCTCGGCTTTCGAGGTTTTAAGACTCATAATAGTTTGTTCGAGGTTTTAAGACTCGAAGAGAATTAAGAGTAAGATCTCGGTCTTTGAGGTTTAAAGACTCATAATAGTTTGTTTGAGGTTTTAAGATTTGACTTGAATTGAGTGAGATTTTAGGACTCATAAAGATGCTTGCGAGATTTTAAGACTCGACTTAAATTGAGTGAGGTTTTAAGACTCAAAAGATGCTTGCGAGATTCTAAGACTCGACTTAAATTGAGAGTAGGGTCTCGACCTTTTTATTAAGAATTTTTTTTAAAGTAGGGGTCTCAGACCCTCTTTTTTTTTGTCAAAGGTATGATTTTTCTATATTTTTAGCTGCACTCGAAGATTTTCACTACGTACCCCAAGGAGATCAAGCCAAAACGTAGTTATGATTACAACTTTGTTATTTTAGAGATGCATCAAAAGAAGTATCATATGACGCCATGTCAACGTTTTCCTTTAAAAGTAGTAGAGTTTGAAGTTGATGGAATTCCAACTTCGTGGGATCATCACTCTTTCCATTGTTGCAATTTCGTATACTCCTGGTTTGACGACTTTGGCGAATATATAGGGTCCTCCCCAGTTAGCTCCGAGTTTGTCCACATTTAACTCGGCGATGTTTTGGAATACTTTTCGTATGACAATGTCTCCTACTGCAAAGTGTCCTCCACGAAATTTCTTATTTAGTACTTCGCTGCTTATTGTGGATAGTTTTGCACTCGAAGTAGTGCATCATCGCGTTGTTCTTCTTAGTCGTTAACACTCGTTTCCATTGCTTTGTTATTTTCTTGCTCGTTCTCGGGAGAACGGATTTGTCTTAAAGTCAGAACTGAGGCTTCTGCGGGTTCCATTGCTTCCATTCTTGAGAAAGTGGGAAAGGAGTTCGACCTGTTGAGCGTCTCGGAGTAGTCCTATGTGACCACAATACTCCATCTAATTCGTCTAACCAATTCTTTTTCTTTTCTTCGAGTCTCTTTTTAATTCCATCAAGAATTTGCTTATTCGTCACTTCAGCTTGGCCGTTTCCTTGCGGATTTCTAGGAGTTGATTTGCTAACTCGAATATTCCACTTGACGCAAAAGTTTGAGAATTTTGCTGAGATGAATTGAGATCCGTTATCGGTAACAATTTCGTATGGCAATCCATGTTGGCATATTATGTTTTTCCATACGATCTTGACCACATCTTTATCCTTGATCTACGAGTAGGCTTCAGCTTCGACCGACTTGGAGAAATAATCGGTCAAGCGCTTTTGCCGTGACGAAGGTAAGCGCCTGACTATGTCCATTGCCCACCGCATGAATGAGTAAGCCATTACTGATAAAGTTAATTCTTTAGTCGGAGCATGTACTACGGGTCCATATCACTGACACTTGTCGCATTTTGATGCATGCTTTGCACAATCTTGTGCCATTGTTGGACAAAAATACCCAAGCGTATTTTATGGATAAGCAATCGTTAGCCCGCATGATTTCCTCCTGCTCCTTCATGAGTGCTTCATATTACTTATGTTACTTCATCACCATGAATGCAAGTGAGTAGTATTTTGTTGGAGCTCCGTCGATATAAATTTCTGTCAACTTGCGTGTAAGGGGCGCACTTAGCTTTAAAACGCCATGCTATCCATCCGTCTTTGGGCTCGTCGCCATCGATGATATAGGCTAAGATCTCATCTCGCCAATCACCTTTAACTTCTTTGGTTTCCGACGCATCTATCATCTCAGTATCGATGTCGTCTTCATTTTTGGTAATTGCCGAGACAACTATGAAGTCTCCCTTTGCAAGATCAATACTCAGTTTGTCGATGCTTTCGACCGGAATGACTCTTCTTTGTACATGATCTGAGGTTGATGCTCAGCTGCTAGAGCATCTACCATTTCTAATCTTGAAATCTTGTTTATTTTAAATTGTAAATCCTAGGTGAGGTCTTTTACGACTTTCAAATATGCTTCCATTCGTTTATTCTTTGTATCATAGCCTCCGTTGAATTGGTTGACCACTAGGTGTGAATCATAAAAGCACTCAACTTCTGCGACTTCGATTTCTTTTGCCAATCTGATCCCGGCTATTAAAGCCTCGTACTCGACTTCGTTGTTGGATGTTGGAAAGCTAAGTGGAAGGATTGTTCCTTCTCTAGTGGGAGTTTCTATTCGAATTCCAATTCCAGAACCGTGTTGTGAAGACGATCCATCGACATACAACTTCCAAATATTTGGATTTTCGTAAGACTCCAAAGGCTCTAGCTCTAGCGATAATTCTATGATGAAGTCCACCAAAACTTGAGTTTTTGCTGTTGTTCTCCCTTTGAACTCAATATCGTACTCGCTGAGTTCAATCACCCACTTTGTTAATCTTCTAGATTAATTCAGGCTATGCAATATCGTCTGCAATGGGTGGTTGGTAAGCACAATAATCATATGAGATTGAAAGTATAGGCACAACTTCCTCGCCGAGACAACAACTGCTAGTGCTAACTTTTCTGTTGTCGGGTATCGAGACTCAGCTCCATCTAAAGATTTGCTCGTATAGAATAGAGGATGTTGCAGTCCTCTGTCTTCTCCAACTAAGACGCTCCATACTGCAGAAGGTGAACTGCTACATAGAGATACAAAGGCTCTCTGTCTTTGGGTTTAGCTAAAAGTGGTAGAGTTGACAGGTATTCGTTCAACTTGGAGAATTCTTTCTCGCACTCTTTGTCTCATTTGAACCTTTTATTTCCTTTCAAGAATTGCTAGAATGGGAGGCACTTATCCGTTTATCGTGATATGAATCTGTTCAGTGCAGCAATTCGTCATATCAACCTTTGGACTTCTCGCTTTCTCTTTGGAGAAGGTAGTTCTTGGACTGCCTTAATTTGTTCCGGATTTGCCTCAATTCCTCTTTGCATTACCATGTAACCTAGGAATTCTCCCGATGTTACACCAAATGTGCACTTTGTCGGATGAAGCTTCATCTGATCTTCATTTAGAGTTCGAAAATATCTAGAGAGGTGTTCGACGTGATCTTCGGCTTTCAGAGATTTGACTACCATGTCGTCAATGTATACTTCCATCGTTTGCCCGAGTTGATTGGCAAACATATTGTTTACTAGTCGCTGGTAAGTGGCTCCTACGTTCTTAAAGCCGAATGACATAACTTTGTAGCAATACCTTCCTCGCTCTATTATGAATGATGTTTTCTCCATATAATTGGGGTGCATTTTAATCTGGTTGTACCCCAAGAAAGCATCCATGAAGGATATCAACTCGTTCCCGGCTGTTGCTTTGACGATTCGGTCGATACTTGGCAAAGGGAAGCTATCTTTTGGACAAGCTATGTTAAGGTTGGTGAAGTTAACACAGACTCTCCATTTTCCATTTTTCTTTGGAACGACAACTAGATTAGCTAACCTATCCGGATAATGTACTTCGATAATCGACCCGGCTTCAGTTAGTTTCTTGACTTTGTTATTGACCACTTCAGTTCTTTCTAGCCCGAGTTTTCGCCTTTTCTGCTTGATTGGTTTGTAAGTCAGGTCGACCTTGAGCATGTGACTTGCAATTTTGAGATCAATCCCGGGCATGTCTTGCACTGTCCAAACGAACATTGTGATGTTCTGTTCGAGTAGCTAGATCAACCTTTCCCAAATTTTTTTGCGTAGGTTTATCCCAATGCTAACACATCTCATTGAGTCGGTAAGATCGATGTTGATGAGTTCAACAGTTGATTGATCTGTCTTCTCGGGAAGTGGCTCCGAGATTCCCTTCTTACTTATTGAGGTCGTGATCATGCATGACTTGTTTCAGAGTTTCAATTCGTCAATGAAACATGTGCGCGAAACTCTTTGGTCTCCTCTACGTGTAAAGACTCCCTTGCCCGTCAGAATCTTCACGCATTGATGATAGCTTGATGGGATAGCCTTCATGGTATGTATCCAGGGTGTTCCCAATATCATGTTGTATATCGGAGGTTTATCTACGACTAGAAGTTTGAACCACCTCGTGATTCCTGCAACTCGAATAACAAGCTTCAACGTTTTGATTACGTTTACGGAACTTCCATCGAATGTCTTTAACGTCTTATCAACTGGGTTGATCCTGAGATCTAGTAACACCATCTTATCCAGTGTCTTCTTGAATATTAAATCGATTGAACTTCTAGTGTCGATAAGGATTCTCGAAACATCGCAATCCGCTGCTACGAACTAAAGTTTACCGCTGCTACGACCTTTCGCTCATATTTCTTCATCAATCGTACGGTGTCATTACAGGATTGTAATCCTCCCATGATGACGTTTACATCGAGCCTAGGCGATTTTGACTCGGACTCTTCAACTGCATGTTTAGCACGCTTCATAGTTGTAGTTGCAATGCCTTCCGGGTTAGCTGCTTTAAGTGCAGCTTCTCTTATCTCGGGTTCTTTCTGCTTCTGTGCTTTAAACTTTTTGATTTCCTCCACTGAAACGGTTAGTTTGCTCTTTGAGTATTTCTCGGCGAGCAATTCTTGAAGCTATTTGCACTTCGAGGTCGAATGACCACTCAGATTATGGTACGCGCAGTACTCATCTCGGTTGTATGTGCTATTCCACGGTCTTCTTCCAGTCAGGATAGTGTTTTTTTCGACTTGAAAAGCCGTTGCGGGATTAATTTGTCCCCTGTTGTGCTGCCTCGGCTCCTAATATTCTTTTTTTGACTCCTTAGCTCTGGAATCGCGTAGAGTTTTCTGACTTTTCGAGAGGATTTGTTTCTCCTCCATTTACTCGGCTGATTCACATGGAGATCAAGCTGCAAGGCTTTGTTGTTCATGATACCAATCCTTAGGGCTTTGATGGCAATATCATCGCTTCTTTTAGCCTTTGAGATGATTTTTCTGAATCGTGTGAGATACAACGTCAAAGACTCATCAGCTCGTTACTTTAAAGATCTCAACTCGGCCGTTGAGGTATCCTGATTCACGAAGATAGCATATTGGTTCATGAATAATTCAGAGAGTTGATTGAATCCTTCAATCGACTCGGCTGGTAAATTAGTAAACTAGACTAGGGCATCTCCGGTTAATGTTTCTACAAAGAGTTGGTAGAAAACCGCATCCTCTTCACTCGTGTGGTACGTGATGCTCTTTGTCATGACGTTGAATGCTACCATGAATTCTAACAGGTATGCCATTCCCTCATACAATGGGTATCATGCTTTTGAGCTTTGGTTGACCGAGACTTTCCTTTGTCTCAGCAAGAAAGGTGAATTCCGAGCTTGAGCAAGTATTTTTCCAATCTCGGGTGCATGACTTGCGGGTTGATGAAACTGTGACTTTGCTTCATCAATCATCTTTGCAACTGTTGCAGCGTCTATCATAGCGTGTAGCGGCTGCGTCTGCTGTGGCGGGAGCTGAGGTTGCTCCGTGACATTGCTCAGCAGTGAAACAGATGTCTCTCAGAATAGGTTTCATTGCATGCTACCTTACACTTCTTCTCGAGGTCGATTTCCATGTGTGGGAGTGAATTCGTTCCCACATGGCATTATGCGCGCCTTAATCCTATCAAAGCGCACCGAGTTTCTTTGATCGGCTGCTTCTAACTGCGTTAACAGGTCTCTCACCATAGTTTCCAGAGTTGGTGGATAACTTGGTGGATCAGGGAGCTGCTCAATCGATCCTTGTTGTGTCTGCTCCGAGTTCAGAACTGATCCAATGACTGGATCCGTTTGCTGTGATGGTGGCTCCAAAGCCCTTCCATCCGGTGAACCATTAATGAGATTGCTAGATGACATTGTTTGGTTGGTGAGGACTTCCCTACTACTTTGTAAAGAAGTTACTTCGATATCTCCCCCACAGACGGCGTCAACTGTTCGGGCAGGATCTAGCACAATGTATGTTTTCAATCCTTCTCTTTAAAATAGAGGGAAGACTGGGTATAAACTCTTAAGGGTTAGAAGAGGAAGATCAAAGCCAAAGACAATGCCGAGTTGGTTTTAATTGCTTCGTGAGAGTCAAAAAGCAGATCCTTTGTTTGAAAGACTTTCACCTCTATTTATAGATTATAGAGGCAGTTTACAATCCTAATCAAATAAGGAAACATTACAATTTGCTAAGATCATAACGAAGTAGGATCTCAGATCCACCTCAAACAAGTCGTAATTCAAATTGTAATTTAAAATTGAAACTAGAAATTTTAAATGTATTTTGAAAATGTATGATTATTTAAATAATAACAATAAAATTTCAGAAACGTGAAACTTAAAATTCAAAACTAAAAGTTTAATCTGAAAAAAAACAAGAACACTAATCATCATAAGACTAATTTGTTTGTGGATCCAAATTAGGGAATTTTTGAAAGAATAAATTCTTGAAATAGTGAAATTCTTTTGCTATTTCTTCAATCTTAAAATTCAAAGTCCGCAACTCTTCTTTCATTGTCGAGTTAGAATTTTCAGTTGTAGAAACTTCACTTAAATTAAAATCTGTTTTTATGGACATCATCCTATTTGCATCAGATAAAGATGATTCAATCTATAACCTTCATAGATAAGTTGTTTTGATGCATCTAACAATTCAAATAAATTTTTTGCTTTCAAATTTGGTTTTTCACCTATATTACCACCTCACATAGATGATGAAATATTTTTCCTCTAAGCATTTGTCACCATATTTACAATGTCTAAGTTTCCCCTGATAAAGTAGGTTGTTTAGAATTCTCTGTCATAATTTGACAGGTATTTGGTAAAATATATGTATCTTCTCAATAACAAAATCGAACAAAATAATGTGGTCTAATCCCCCAGTTAAATAGGTGAATACATACCTCAGTAACATAGAAAAATTTATATTATTGCATTAAATACATGAACAAAAATCTTATTTGGTGAGTTTCGACTTCTTACAAATTGCATGAATTTGGTTAATCTATCAATAAACTCACTTGTACTTTCGTCTGTTGAAGGATCTCTATGTCGGTATATCCATTCTCTGTAATTATAATAATTAGGAGACTTTTTATAGTAAACAAGAGCAAAATCACAAGAATTGAATGACTATCCTTTTGGCATTCAGCTTTGTCTATATAGGGAGGTATCGTTCCTAATCCTTATGGAATTTAAATCTTTGTCCTTATCCTCGTAGGATTGAGACCATGGTCCTTATTCTTGTGAGATAAAAATTTTTTGTCGTAGTCCTTGTGAAACTTAGATTTGGTCGTAATCCATGTGGAATTTTGATTTTATCAAGATCTATAAAAATTATATTTTATTTATTAATCTTTTGAACGTATAAGACTTAAAACTATACAGTATATCTTTTCTCATGGGATTAAAACTTTGTATATATAAATTCAGTTTGACCATTTTCTTGACCATATAGAATTTGAAAAAAAAAAAAAATTGTAGAAAAAATTGTAATTAAATATTGACCAAACAAATAAAGTTAATTGTTGTCAAACAATTTTCAACTGATTTTTGACCATATGAAGCAAAAATTTGAGACGAGTAAACTATAAAAAATTAAAATTAAGATTTATTCATCTAATAAATTTAGTTGATAATTAATCAAAATTTTATGTACTATATGTGACCACTACAAAAAATGTTAAAATTTAGCCGAGGTTATTGAAAATGCATTGCATTCCAGTCATGATCAAGGAAGGTACAAAATGGAACTCAAATGAAAAACGAGATGTGCAAGGATAAATCGAGAGACACAGAGCTGTAGCTGAACTTAACAAAATATGTCATGAAGAAATGGAAAACTACCATAACTTGAGAAGTTTCCATTTCAGTATGATTTGGAAAGATTCTAGGTTTGGTTTTTCGAGATATAAAAAGGAAGTGAAGTAGAGGAGAGCCGACTAACACTTTTAGAGTTTTTGGGGGAGCTTAGGCTAAGATCTAAGAGAGAAAAACTCAAGCAGATCATTGTTGAGGTTTTAGTATTTTCGTTTTGAGTTGAGCAAAGTGTTGAAGCCAACTGATATAAGACTTTTGTAGAAACGTTTATATTAATAAAGCGAATCAAGTGTTGGATCGGCGCTTTCCGATCGAATTTTATGATCTTTCCCTCACCATAAAATTTTCAATTGATATCAGAGCGGATCACCTAACCTAATCAGGTGAGAGATCTTGCGGAAAGTATGGAAGGGAAATAGCAATTGATTACAGTCCATGAGCCACTTGTTTTGGATCCAAATAACTATGGTCACTGGAAGGTTCAAATGAAGCAAATCATCAAGGGTATTGATGAGGAGGCATGGGGAGCTGTCGAGGACGGATGGATACCACCGAAGGTAAAGAATGGTGAGGATCTTGTACCAAAACCAAGGAAAAGCTAGACAGCAGAAGAAAAGGCTGAATTGAAATACAACTCCAAGGCTCTGTCGGCAATATTCAACACACTAGCTCCAAATCAGTTCAATCAGGTGCAAGGATGTACTACGGCTATGGAAGCATGGGACATACTACAAGTGTCATTCGAAGGAACGTCCAGTGTAAAACGAACAAGGATTGATATGCTAGCCACCCGGTTTGAAGCCCTTACAATGGATGAAAATGAGATTATTCAAGCTTTCAGCGGTAGGCTCAGCACTCTGTCTCATGAAGCTTTAGTATTGGGTAAAACATACAAAGATAAGAAACTGGTTAAGAAGTTCTTGCACTGTCTTCCGTCCAAGTTTCACAGACACAGATCTGCTCTAGAAGTAACTCAGAATTCTGACAATATGAGTTTTACACAAGTAGTTGGTATGATGCAGGCTTATGAGATCCAACTCAACAAAGGAGTGTAACCACATCATGCAAAAGGAGTTGCTTTGTTGGTGGAAGAAAAATCGAGGCTAGAAATGGCTGATCTTGAGGGTCAACTGGGACTGATTGTGAAAAAGCATCTAAGGAAGTTTGAAAGGGGACAGAAAAGAGACAATCGTGTATCAGCCAGAAAAACTCCTGATAAAGCTCAACAGATACTGACAAACAGTGTCTTGAGTGCCAAGGCTTCAGACACTTCAAAGCTGACTGTCCGACGGCCAAGAGGAAGATGACTCTGAAATATTTTGAGTGTCATGGTTTTGGTCATATGAAGTCGGAGTGTGTTAGCTTATTCAAGGGGAAGAATAAGAATGCTCTTGTAAGTTGGAGTGAAAGTGACACAGAGGATGAGGATGAAAACAATGGTCTTGTGTCCTATTTTACTAATTTTATTGTGATTGAGATGTCAGACAACAGCGATGCTGTGTTTGAAGGAGAAATTGCAAGACAAAATCTGGTCAACTATGCTGCTTAGACTTCTGATACTGATGAGGATACAGAAGATGAGGAAGAATTAGGTCTGTCGCTTGCTGATGAATTACAGATTGTTTGTAAAAGGCTGGTAGAGCTAACAAAAAAGAACACCACATTGGAGACTGAGAAGGAATTGTTGAAAAGATGTATTGTCAGTCTTGAAAAGAAACTTGAGTCTCAAGAAACCAAAAATATAGAGCTGGAAGGTAATCTGTCGGATCAACTGAAGAACATCAAGATGCTGTCAAAAGGTACAAAAGATCTTGGCAGAATCCTGCAATGTGGAAGAACTGACAAGGTAAACTGGGGTTTAGGTTACTATGGTGCTGCAAACACGACTGCCAAGACTGTTTTCATCAAAGCTAGTGACACTAACGGAGCTTTGTCATCACGTCAAGCAGCTCTAGGAGTTACTCAAAAAACTACTCCACAAATCAGTCAAGATCACTCAATTTTGAGTCATAATCAGAGAACAACCAGACAGCAGCAAGTTCATCCGAATTACAGGGGTTTTCAGCAACAGAGGTATGGTCAGAGACAGAGGTTCAGTGGTTCGTGGAGAAACAGAAGGTTGGTAAAAGGCAATGGTTTAATTAGAATTAGTGGCATAGTCACGACGAAAACAACAGAATCCAGTATCAAATTTATCAAAACTATCTTCCTGATTGATGGGTACTGTGGGAAATACATACACAATCTCCACAATCTCATCGATCTTCAGAAGTATCACAGGGATTCTAGACATTCCAACAAAGCATGGGTCAACAAGTTGGATCTATATTGTCAAGTTGCTTATACAGCCGATAAGAATTGCACTGGTGTAGAAACAGGTCGTTGGTACTTCGATAGTGGTTGCTCGAGGCACATGACAGGGATAGAAGAAAATTTGTTAAATATCGAGAAGGTGACAGGAGGAAAAGTTATGTTTGGAGGAGAGGAAAAAAGTGAACTCAAAGGAAAGGGAGATAAGATGGCCCCTCACAACCTAGACTAAAAAATGTCTACTTTGTCAATGGTCTAAAAGCAAACCTCATTAGCATCAGTCAGCTGTGTGATATGGATCTTGATGTTACCTTCACCAAAATTGGATGCAAGGCTTACAATACACAGGGAGTTGTTGTTCTCGAAGGGATTAGATCAGGAAATGATTGTTACATGTGGACTCCTGAGAATAAATGCATGAGTGCTGTGAAAGAAAGTGAAGAAAAAGTGTGGCATCAACGCCTAGGACATATGAATTATAGAACGATGGTGAAGCTTTCGAATCAAGAGGTTGTACGTGGTTTACTTAAATTCCAGAACACACAGTTGTGTGTGGTCCTTGTAGCATGGGAAAGCAAGTCAAGACCCAACACCGATCTGTCCCATATGTTAAATCCAAAACTCCTTTGGAATTGGTTCACATGGATCTGATGGTACCCATTCAAGTAACTGGTAAAAGATATATTCTGGTATAGGTTGATGACTTCTCATGCTATACATGGGTTAGATTCTTGAGGAAAAAGAACGAAACCCTTGACAGTTTCAAAATCCTAGCTTTATAGCTTAAAAATGAGAGAAATGGGATCAAGGTAATACAGAGTGATCATGGTGGGGAATTTCAAAATTTTGATCAGTTTTGTGGAACTCAAGGAATCAGTCACACGTTCTCGGCTCCCAGAACCCCACAGCAGAATGGTGTTGTAGAGTGAAAGAACAGGACTCTACAAGAAATGGCTAGAGCCATGTTACATGGGAATGGTGTTGCAAAGCATTTTTGGGCTGAAGCTGTTAACACTGCATGTTACATCACTAACAGAGTGTACATCCAGAAAGAAACGAACAAGACTCCATATGAACTGTGGAAAGGCAAACCACCAACTGTTAGCTAGTTCCATGTGTTTGGATATGTCTGCTATATCTTGAATGATAAAGATCAACTTGGGAAGTTCAACTCAAAAAGCAACACAGGTATGTTTCTCGGTTATTCAGGGACTAGCACAGCATTTCGAGTGGTCAACAAACGGACTATGGTGGTTCAAGAAAAAGTAAATTTTTTTATGATTCATCTACACCATTGGTGGAGATTGCTCCCTCAACCTCCGAAGAACAAGAATTACAGACCACTGTCTCAAATTCTAAAGGACAGACACCTGATAGAGGACAAACAGGTCTAGAGGTTCACAGAAATCATTCCAAGCAAGATATAATTGGTGAGCTGCATAGCGGAAGAGTCACGAGAGGAAAACAGATCAACTTTATACAGCTTGTGGGGGGGAAGAAAAGATACAGAGCTGGTTCAATTTGCATGTTTTGTCTCTGTGACAGAACCAAAAACCTACAAATAAGCTTTTCAAGATGAATTCAGGATTGAGTCAATGCAGGATGAGATTGAGAATTTCTAAAGGCTCAAGGTATGGGAATTGGTGCCAAGACCAGAAGGTGTAAATGTGGTTGGCACCAAGTGGATTTTCAAAAATAAGATTGATGAAAATGGGGTTGTTGTGCGCAACAAGACTCGTCTGGTTGCACAAGGATATTCACAAGTGGAAGGGATTGACTTTGATGAAACCTTCGCTCTGGTAGCATGACTCGAGTCGATCAAATTCCTGCTCGGGATGGCTTGCAAGAATAAGTTCACGCTTTATCAAATGGACGTTAAAAGTGCTTTTTTGAATGGTTAGCTGCAAGAAGAAGTTTACGTGGAATAACCCAAAGGATTCAAAGATCCAGAACATCTTGAGTATGTATACAAGCTTCACAAAGCTCTATACGGTCTGAAACAGGCCCCTAGAGCGTGGTACAAGAGGTTGGCAACATTCTTGACAGATAATGGGTATTCTCGTGGAAACGCGGACAGAACTCTAGTCATTAAAGTTTCTGAATCCGACTTCATGGTAGTTCAGATATATGTGGACAACAATGTGTTTAGATCTACCAACCAGAAGTTAGTGGATGATTTCGTAAGAGTCATGACTCAAGAATTCGAAATGAGCATGTGTGGCGAACTAAACTATTTTCTGGGTCTCCAAGTGAAACAGACAGATGAGGGAATATTTGTCACTCAAAGCACATATGCAAATAACCTTGTGGAATGATTCGGTCTATCATCACACAAAGGAGCCAAAACACCAATGGCCTCTACAGAGAAGTTATCAATGGATGAAATCGGTGAAGATGTTGAGGAAAAACTCTACAGAAGTATGTTTGGTAGTCTACTGTATTTGACAGCCAGTCGTCCAGACTTGTGTTATACTGTGGGGATATACGCTCGATATCAAGCTAAGCCTAAAAAATCACATCTTCTGGCTGTTAAAAGGATCATCAAGTATATGAAGAATACTGTCAGTTTGGGTATTTACTTCACCACAGACACAAACAGCAGTCTGGTGGGATATTATGATGCTGACTGGGCATGATTGTTGGATAACAGGAGAAATACTAGTGGGGGTTGCTTCTTCATGAGAAATAACTTGATCTCGTGGCTAAGCAGGAAACAAAACAGTGTGTCTCTATCCACAGACAAAGCTGAGTACATTACTCTTGGCAGCTGTTGTACTCAACATATGTGGATGAAGCAGATGGCTGATGACTATGGTACTCTTTCTAAAACTTTACTTATTCATTGTGATAATCAAAGTGCCATAAATATTGCTAAGAATCCTATCTTGCATTCTCGAACTAAGCATATCATGATTAAGCATCATTTCATTCGAGAACTAGTTAAGGAGAAACTTGTCATCATCGATCATGTGAACACTGAATTTCAACTAGCTGATATTTTCACAAAACCATTAGATTTTAATCGTTTTATTCAATTAAGATCTGCTATTGGTGTTTGTGAGATCTAACTATCACATTCGAGTGTGTAAGGTGTTGACAGGGACAGAATGAGGATTTTGTTGTGCAGCCTACTTCTAAAAAGTTGATGGTATATATTTGGTTCCACACATTGTGGAAAATAGTTGTATGTCATGCTGTTCAGGGTCTGTTGTCTATTTGGAGAAACGTTACTGTGAAATAAGAGATCAAAGAGCTGAGGAGAGCTACTGTATCAGCTGATTGAAAAGTCAAGTGATATCTCTAATATAGCACTGTGTCGTACCATGGCACAATGATCTATGAGACGGACATTGATTTGAGAAGTCTAGTGATATTCGTGTTCTGTCTGTGGATCAGTGAGCTCAAGCAAAAGTCAAGCAATGATTTGTTCACTTTAATGTGTGTACTCCATGTAAAAAAAAAGGGGGGGGGAGGGGGGAAGTAAATGAGAAGGGTACACACAGCTAGCTGTCTCTCCAAAGGAAATTCCAACTGTATGTGACACAGTGACAAAACCTGGGTATCACACCAAACACATGATAAAGACTAGCTACAGGAGCCAACCACTTATATGGTGTAGACTTGTGATACTGGCTGTGCAATGACTTGTCTGAAAATTCTTGTCTGTCTGTCGGCTCATTGCACAAGTCAGTGTGAAAATCTCCACATATAATATTTAGATATGTTTAAGCGTTTGTGCAAATAAAATAAAGTTTTAATCGGACAAGATTCACATGGTCTGATTTTGACTTGAGTCACTAAACTAGTTCTCTGAATTCAAGATTAATCTCATAAGTGTCGGTATCCCTGTCTTTAGTTTAGCCTATAGAGGCTGTGTTGGTGCTTTTGATCTATTATGTTTAAATGAGTTAACAGGAACATATTTTGGGCTATCTGATGGGCCTAGTTTAATGAAGGAAGCGAACGGTTTTGGGAGGGAAAAGATTTTTAGGGTTTCTTATTTACCTCGGGGAGTGCAACTGTCGCGTCAAACTTTAAACCAAAATTCAAGTCTTCACAGAAGAAATCTCTCTGAAATCCCAAAATTATCTCTCTCAAACCACCATGGAATCTATGCTCTCAACTCTATCTAGACTCGTTGGGCACACATCTGTGTCACAATCCGATGGAGACTCGTCATCTTCATCATCATCGACGGGAAAACCAAAACCCTCTCTGAAAACCCTAGTCGAAGAGCCATCGTCTTCTCTCGTGGACAATCTGGCTCCATAAGTAGAAGAAAAAACACCTGTCAAGTCAGATTCTCGTAAAGATCAGGAAGAAAAAACGACTCAGAGTTCTTTAGAGGCGATGGTTCAACTTCCTTTGCCACATCGAGGATCAACTTCTCCATCAACCTCTCTGATGATGAACAAGACTCCAGTTAGCCCACGCCAACAAAAGGCTACTCCTAAAGGAAGCATGAAGAGTCACAGTGATAGTCTGGCTATGGTGGATCTGTTAAATACACCAGATTTCTCACCTCTTGACACCAAGGCTGTACCAATACCTCCGATCTCGTCACGGCTTTGCCAGTGTCAGAAATCTCAGACTGATGAACCGCCCTGTAAGAAACCAAAGTTATCAAAAGCATCATCTTCCGCCGTGAAACGAGAAAAAGGTGTTTCTATGCCTTCGAGATCTGCATCGACACAAGAAAGGTATCTTATTTTTTCTACTAAGAAGCAGATCCTAGAAGAGAAAGTCTTTGAGTTTGATGAAGAAGAATTGGTTGAGGAAATCGTTGAAAGTGATGGGTTAATGCGTATAGTAACATATATTTCTTCCTATGATCGTGAACTAGTACTAGGATTTTTTGCTGCTCTGCCATTAGTTCCTATTTCAGGTAACTCTGTAAAGGTTCAGCTCCGAGGCCTTGAGTTCGAGTTCTCTCCATCTCTTGTCAACAACCTGTTTGGTCTCCAAGATATCGACAACTCTACCACTGCAGAGAAAATGGTTCATGTCTCAGATGATGCAATTGCTGCATATCTTACTCATGATGCTGTCACAACTTGGAAGGGGACTCGTTCTTCTTCGTTCGTTGAAGAGTTCAGGTACCTTTACAAAATCAACTGCTGGAACTGGTATCCTACAAATAATGAATCGTATGGGAACAAGAAATGGGCTAGGATATTGTACATGCTTCTAAATGGTCTGCCATTCAACTTTGGATAAAATGTATTTGATCATGTACTGGATGTTGCTCAAAACCCTGAATCAAAATTTTGGTTGCCTTATCCAAGTGTATTGTTCAGACTACTATCAAAACAGCATAGGATTCCCGTCATATCAGACAAAGAAGCTAAATCTCCGCGAGCTCCGAAACCTGTCAAGAAGTCTGTTACCAAAGAAAAGAAGAAAGCATCTACTCTGGTTGGTAAAGGCTCTACATCAAGGAGTCAAACAGAGCCATCTACTGATCATACACAGTGAGTAATAAGGCAAGCTATCCAACTGTTGGAATCCTTACTCACATCAGGTAAGTGTTTCCTCAACTTGTTATCTGTTTGATGATTAATAGTGTTTTTAACTCAGTTATGCTGTCAAACAGGGGGACATGACTCAAAGTCTGAGGCCTAGTTCATGGGGGAGCTTAAAAGTTTTAGCTAGAACTTTTCTTGTTGTTTGTTTTTGGTCTGTTGGCTAAACTTCTTCTATCAAAACTTTTGGTTCTTTTGTTTGTGGCTGCTAAAGACTCTTAGATTGCAGCCTCTGGTTATCTTTAGAAGCACTGTATTTCGTGTTGTTTAAAAAACTTTGAATTTTTATATGTTGCTTTAAGTTGAATGGTGTTTATGCTGTTGTATCTGTGTGCACTCGTGTCTATATTTTTGAGACAGGTATGTTTGACAATCAAACTGAGCTAAAAAGGGGGAGACTGAAAATGCGTGGCATTCAAGTTAGGATCAAGGAAGGTACAAAATGGAACTGAAAATGAAAAACGAGATGTGCAAGGATAAATCGAGAGACAGGGAGCTGTAGCTGGACTTGACAAAATATGTCATGAAGAAATGGAAAATTACCATAACTTAAGAAGTTTCCATTTCAGTATGATTTGGAAAGATTCTAGGTTTGGTTTTTCAAGATATAAAAAGGAAGTGAAGTAGAGGAGAGCCGACTAATACTTCTATAGTTTTTGGGGGAGCTTAGGCTAAGATCTAAGAGAGAAAAACTCAAGTAGATCATTGTTGAGGTTTTAGTATTTTCGTTTTGAGTTGAGCAAAGTGTTGTAGCCAATTGATATAAGACCTTTGTAGAAAAGTTTATATTAATAAAGCGAATCAAACATTGGATCGATGCTTTCCGATCGAAGTTTATGATCTTTCCCTCGCATACAATTTTCAGTTATTCCGACTATACTGATCAACATTCTTCAAATTTGATAAAAGAAAATTTGACTACACATTTTCTTTTCAAAAACTGGACACAAATTATTGACATTGTTTAGTACAAGTATTGTAGTCATAAAATTGTAAATATTTTCATTTGGTCAATCCATGGTGCCACTTCGAGAAACAGATGACCTATACCAAGTATTAATCTTAACATTTCAACAAATAAGTGGGCTTAATTTATTAACTTTTTTTACCAAATTGTTTGATCATTAACATTTGATCGAATAATTACATGATTTCTTGACTAAATATGTTAAATATGTAATTGTCAATTAGAGATTAAATATATTTTGTTAATTTTCGGATGAGATATTTTACTCATAAAAAAGACATAAAGTTTTAATAATATATTAACCGTTTCTTTTAATCAAAATATTTTAACTGTTTTTAAAACAAAATTTTAGTTTATCAGAAATCAGTAGATTTTGGACCGTCATAAGATGTGTCAATTCTACTTTGACTAAATTTTGGTCAAAATAAGTGGTGATAAGTTACAATGTTTTCTCGTAGTAGACTACAAAATTGGGATAGTGTGCCACTGTGTAACGTCTCTAGGCTGTGTTTTACGACACATCTTACGACGTCATGATACTCTATTTTGGTTTCATTTATGTCCTTTTATTTGTATATTCTTGTGTCTACATTTATTTAGACATATTAACTTTTCCATGAAGTCTTATGTAAATATGTATGTACATATAGCAAGAAGACAAGAGTTTGGATCTAAAGACGTGAATACAAGAAAATCTAGTCTTGAGCAATTGAGTAATTAAAGTACTTATACCAATTCATGTACCAGTCTTGTTTTTCAATAAAATTTCTTGAGAGAGAATTGATCGATAAATTCAAGTTTACATTGTTTGGATCGATAAATTCACTATTATCTTTTGAGAGAATTGATCGAAAAAGAGAAATTAGATTCTACTATTTCTGTAAAAGGAAGCAAAAACAAATATTTTTCTTAATAGAAGAGTTAAGACAAAACTTGATTAATAACAGGAGATAAAATAGATTGGTGTATAGAATACCGAATTTACATAGCTTTATATCTTCCCTCAAGATGAGCCAAATATAGAAATTATGTTCATCTTGCCAATTAAATCTCGAAACACTGTAGGAAACAATGGCTTTGTCAAGGTATATGCGACTTGATTATGTGTTCGAACATGCATAGTCTTGATAAAGCCGAGTTCAATCTGTTTCCGAGTGGTATGATAGCCATTCTCTACATGTTTAGTACGCTTGTGGAACACGAGAATGTTGGCTATGTGTATTGCCGCAGTGGAATCACAAAACAAAGGAGCTGGATCTGTTTGTGGTACCTGCAACTCAGTAAGAAGCTTCACTAACCAAGAAACTTCACATGTAACAAGAGGCATTGCTCTGTATTCGGATTCAGCTGATGACAGAGACACAACGTCCTGCTTTTTAGATTTCCAAGTAATAAGAGAATCACGGAGGAACATGCAGTAACTAGTTGTGGAACGTCGAGTATCAGGACATGATGCCCAGTCCGCATCACAGAAAGCTTTTTGCTTGAGATCAGACTTAGAAGGATATAACATACCTAAACCATCTAAGCCTTTTAGGTATTGAAGAACCTTCTGTGCAGCATTGAGATGAGATTGCTTTGGAGGTGAAAAGAATTGGCATAACTTGTTCACTGCAAAAGTAATGTTAGGGCGAGTAATGGTGAGGTACATTAACTTGCCAACCAAATGACGGTAAACTTTTGGATTGTCAAGAACAGGTTCATCAAAATGAAGACTAAGTTTCAGACTTGGTTCCATAGGGATACTAGAAGGTCTGTATCCAAGTAATCCAGTTTATTCAAGTAACTCTAAGGTGTATCTTCGCTGACAAATACGAATACTAGTATTTGATCGTGCTATTTTTAAACCGAGGAAGTACTTTAAAGGACCAAGGCCACACAATTTGAAGGCTGCAGAAAGATCTGATTTGAGCTGAGTAATAACATCTTCATCACTGCAAGCAATCATAATATTATCAACATAAACAAGGAGAGTCACATAGTGATCTGAGGTATGTTGAATGAAGAGAGCATGATCTGCATTTGATTTCTTAAATCCTAGAACAAGAAGAACTGAACTGAACTTCAAAAAACATTGGCGTGAAGACTATTTAAGTTCATAAAGAGATTTGTGAAGTTTTAAAACTACATTATGTGGTAAAGATCATCCCTTCTTATCAACATATCCTGGAGAAAAGACATGTAGATCTCTTTATCAAGATCCCCAGTTAAGAAAGCATTGATATCAAGTTGATGTAAAAACCAATTATTTGCAGAAGAAACAGCAATCAAAGTTTTCACAGTCGCCATCTTTGCAACTGAGGAAAATGTATCAACAAAGTTTACTCCTTCCTTCTAAGTGTAACCTTTGGCTACCAAACAAGCTTTGGAACATCCAAGAGTTCCATCAGCATTGAGTTTAACTTTGTAAGCCCATTTACATCCTATAGGTTCCCAGAGGTAAAGAAAAGACTATCCAAGTATCTGTTTCTTCTAAAGCATCAATTTCAAAACCCATTGCTTCCAACCATTCTATTATCTTCTTGGCTTGACTATAGCAGCTTGGTTCTGCATATATATCAATAGAGCACACAATATCATGATGATCAATTGACAATTGAGTGAGGTTGGTATATGCAGAAATAGGATATCGAAAATGTTACAGTGATAATCCTTGAGATAAGAGGGAAGTTTACTCTCTCATTTATTAGATAAAAGAGGTGGAAATGCAATGGCAGAGGGAGCTTGTACTAGAACAATAGAAGACTAATGACTTTTAGAATCAGATGAAATAGAAGTTGTAGGTGCAAATGAAGTAGAAGCTTCAAGTGCAGAGAAAAAATCTATTGAAGCTCACTTGATTTGTTAAGAGGAAACAAATCTTCAAAGAATACAACATGTCTAGAAATGGAGATGTGATTAGATTCCAAATCCAACAACATATAGCCTTTGTAACCTACAGGATATCCCAAGAAGACACAAGCTTTGCCCCGAGGTTGAAATTTATGACGATGTTAAGATGAAGTGGATTTGTAACAAACACTACAAGAAAAAGGCCTATTTCCGACGGCCAATACCGTCGGTTGGCCGTCGGAAAGAGCCTTTACCCACGGCTTAGTAACGGGAAACAAGCCGTCGGTTCGGCGTGGTCGGAAAAACAAATTCCGTCGGAATCCGTCGGATATTTTTCTTCCGTCGGTATTCCGTCGGTAATTTCCGACGGATTAACCGTCACTTTCCGTCGGACATTTCCGACGGAATACCGACGGAAAAAAATCCGTCGGAAATCATCAGAAATTAACCGACGAATTAACCGACGCATCATTGTTGTCGGTATTCCGTCGGTAATATTACTGACGGAAACTGACGGAATATAAATTTTATTTTTTTTATAAATAAAATAAAATTTATTTTTGAAAAAAAAAT
>OVAX01001213.1:0-50876 GCA_900406405.1 Lepidium africanum
ATTTATGTTCTCAAATCATTAAGCCAACAATGGAGGATCAAAGTCAAGATTATTCGGCTCTAGAATGTCTTTACAAAAGAATATAGCCAGACTATTGAACTGGTTTTACTTGATGAGTACGTAAGTTATTTGTATCAACTATTTTCTAAATGTTTATGAATTTATTCAACTTAAATAACAGACATGAAAAGTAATATATTTTGTAGGGAAATATATTACTTATTAGGCCAGCATGAAACTAAAGAAGAGATATGTGTCTAAAAATTGTACTTATAATTTTTTATTATAGATAGAAAAATTATTCTTACATTATTTCCCTATGGTTTCTAGGTATTTAGTAATACTATGTTCATTATTTTTTTTGTTACTAAATTTACGTGTTTGTTATTTTATAACCTAAAACTAACACACTTTTCTTTTTTGCAGTTTATCTATAAACTTTACCCTCTTAATGTTTCTAAGGTATATTTCTAAGCTATAATTTTTACTATATTAGTTGATTTATAAAATACTAAAATTGATAGTTCAAATTTTATAGATTACAAAATTTTATTTATGAAAATATATATTTCTTAAATTATAATTTATCAAATTTATGTGTTTGTTTTTTTATAACCTAAAATTAACATACTTTTTATTTTTGCGCAGTTTATCTAAAAAGTTTTACCCTTTAAAGGTTTCTAAGGTATATTTCTAAGTTATATTTTTTACTACATTAGTTGATTTAGAAAATATTAAAATTGATAGTCCATATTTTATAGATTATGTAATTGTAATTATAACAATATATATATATATATATATTAAATTTTATTTCTTAAATTTATATGTTTGTTATTTTATAACCTAAAACTAACACACTTTTCATTTTTGTAGTTTATCTAAGAACTCTTATCCTTAGAAGGTTTCTACAAATTATAGCATAAAAGTTCAAGTTCTTTTAAATACAAGATGTCCATGATGAGAGACATAGATGCAAAAAACAGACTGGTGGTTGGAACAACGTTTCACATCTTAATTTTTTTCAGAGGATTGATTGAAGCTAAATTTATTTTCTGATGAACAATTTTGTGATATTGTGATATTCTTTGATCAATGTGAACTATGAAATTCCTCAATATCATGTTGGTGATGAATTCCATACACTTAAAAATTCATTCTCATAGTTATAAACATGTAATTGATAAATGATTGTTAATTTCAAATTTTAATAACAAAGTTATACTCTGTTTACGACATATAATTATTTTTAAAATAATAAATATGTGATAATTAGTTTTACACTTTACTTGATTACATAATAATCATGAGATCAATTAGCATTGAATGATAATACGTATATTTCAAAATCTATTAGCATTACAATTTATACCTTTAGCATTTAAATTAAATATAGCACAATAATTGTATGTTTATATAAACAATAGTAAATTTTTTGGCGTCGGTTATTCTATTGCTTATTTATAATTGAATAATTTAATGTACAATTTTATATTATAAATTTATTACCAAAAAATATATTGATTCTGAAATATGTATTCATTACAATATATACCTTTAACATTTAAATTAAATATAGCATAATAATAGTATATTATTTATAGAAACAATAGTAAATTAGATGTCAGTTATTCTATTGCTTATTTATAATTGAATAATTTAATGTACAATTGTATAGTTTTCATTTTGTAATGAATAGGAAAATATACATATCAACGGTTACAGAAATGTAGTAGTATTAAAAAATTTATTAGTATTTCTCCATAATCTTTTATAGCTTCTTGGTAAAATTTCCTATATGTAAATTTATATTTATAAAGAAAGTGTGACATATTTACATTGATTATTGATCATGTAATTAATAGTAATTGAATATATGTGTTATTATATCATGGGATATAAAATAAATACATATGATACAAAATTAATAGTAAGTGAATATATTTCAATAATCAAATTTAATATTATATGAAATCAAAATATTTTATGTTGCCTAAAATTTAATTAAATTTGATCCTTTACATCGAATATTAATTTAATGTTATACTTAAATTATGGTTTACAATTAATTTTTAAGATATAAATTGTGATCGATTTACATTGATTATAAATCACGTAATTAATTGTAATTGAATATATTTGTTATTAAATCACAGAATATGATATAACTACATATGATATAAAATTATTATTAATTGAATATATTTCAAGAATCAAATTAAATTGTATATGAAACTCAAATACTTTATGTTACCCAAAATTTAAGTAAATTCGATCCATTGAATTGAATTTAATTTAATGTTTTCTCTAAATTAATTTGTAAGATATAAACCGTGATCTAATTTCATTTATTATATAATAAAAAATTAAATTAAATTGATTATATTCCGATAAACTAATACAACATCAATGTAATATTTGTTGCAAGATCGAATTTTTTTTTTTTCATTTTACCGACTTCTATATTGATTATAGTACCAAGATAAGTAAAAGTTTCGGCAAATTGGAAGCTATATAATTTGGTAGAAGTTAATAGATATATATATATATATATATATTTACATTGAATATATAGATATATACAATAGATGTAGTATTTAATTTTTGTAATTATTTATAAATTATGTATATCGTGGATAGTGTATCATATATCCATTACATTTGTCAAAAACACTACTGTCTAATATATATATATATATATATTACATTTATGGTATCTAGGTAATGTATTATTTTGTTTCATTTTTCTAATATGTTTTCACATAACATTTTTAATTCGTATATATATATATAATAAATAAGATAATTTTAAGTAAATATAATTTATAAGTTGGATATATAATAAAAACACATACTATTATATTAACTTTTTAGTTGCATGCTTTAAAATAATATTGTTAAATAAAAATATACAAAACTAATTTAAGTTATCTTAAAAATTAGTTATTATGAATATGGGTCTAACCAAAAATGTAAATGAATCAAGAGTCTAAAAACATAAATGAACATGTATCTAAACTTAAATGAACATGGGTTTAAAACCGAAATGAATATGGATCTAAGAACTTAATTAACACGGATATAAAAATTTAAATAGATATAAATCTAAAAACTTAAATAATATATGTTTTTTTTTTTGTCAACTCTGGGCCAACTGGTCGGCCTATTAGCAAATTTCCTACATAATGTAGGCAGTATGACTCGATCTCTGGATGTGTCTAAGAACCTAAATAATTATTAGGAAAAAGACCTAAATAACAATAATGTTTGAATTCATGTCGTATTCATCTCAAAATATAACAATTTATATACTTATTTCCTTTTAAATTTTGAGTATTTTAGATTTTGTTATTTTATGTTTACTAAATATTATAAATTTATAGCAAATGAACAAACCTTAAATATTAATATTAAACAAACAAGGGTCTAACAACTTAAATGAACACGGGTTAAGAAAATCAAAATGAACATGTGTCTAAAATCTTAAATAAACACGGATATAAAAACCTAAATAAGCGTACACAAATCTAAAAATCTAAATAACCACATGTCTAACAACCTAAATGAACACAAGTCAAATAAATTTCTGGTATATTTATTTCAAAATATAACAATATATATTTTATTTGTTTTTAAATTTTAAATATTTTAAATGTTGTTATTTCATGTTTACTTAAAATTATAAATTTATAATAAATAAATAAATCTCAAATTTAATAGCTATATGAACATAGGTCTAACAATCTAAATGAATATGAGTCTAAAAAATTAAATGAACATGGGTTTAGTAACCTAAATGAATATGAGTTGAAAACCAAAATGAACATGAGTCTAAGAACTTAAATGAACATAGATATAAAAAAGTAAATGCACACAAATCTAAAAACATAAATAAACACATATCTAAAAACCTATATAAACACTAGTCTAGCTAACAATCTAAATGAACATGAGTCTAAAAAGCTAAATGAACATGGGTATAAAAACTTAAATGAACATGGATCTAAAAACCTAAATGACTATGAGTCTAAGAACTTAAATGAATACGAATATAAAAAATCTAAATGAAATCAAATCTAAAAACTTAAAGAACACATGTTTAAGAACCTAAATAATATGAGTCAAAAAATCTATATAACAATATTGTACGAATTTATGTCATATTTATCTCAAAATATAACAATATATATATATATATGTTTTTTCCTTTTAAATTTCAAGTATTTTAGATTTTGTTATTTCATGTTTACTAAAATTTATAAATATATGGCAAATGAACAAGTCTTAAATTAAAAGCTAAACAAATACGGGTCTAACAACCTAAATAAATATCGGTTAAAACCCTAAATGAATATGAGTTTGATAACTTAAATGAATACAGAAATAAAAATCTAAATAACTACGTGTCTAACAACCTTAATGAACACGAGTCAAACAAATTATGTAATGCATCAAAAACTTAATCAAAATAGATCCAAAAAATATATTTTGTAGCGAATCATAATAATAAAATGATATTTAGTATGTTAAGAATATATAAAAATAATATATTGCATAGACAAATCAAACTATAAAATATTTAGAAAACAAACAAATATCACATATATAAATATCATAGATAAATATAAATAACTAAATATTTTTTTATTTTATAGAATGGACAATTATCTAGTTTTAATATAAGAACCCGGGTAACCCCTAGTAATTCGAAAAAAGGGAAAAGTTCTATATTTAAATGACTCTTTTCCATTTGGTTGGTACAGAAAACGGAAAAGACTTGTTCTTTTAGGGATTAATTAAGAGCCAGCGTTATTTATTGATAATTACATAAATATGATTTTAGTTTTTTCCGTTTTTTACGTCTAAGTGAAGAAAGAGCAGAAGCTCTGTATATTTAACATTGGTCACCATCTGAAGCGACTTGCAACTGAGAAGCATACTGTAAATTCCACAAGATGTCTTCGAAGGATGGTCGGCTTAACGATTCCGGCGAAACACATTTGTTCATTAGTGTTATCACTCTTACCAATGATCCGTTCCGACAAGTTGCTTGTACTGTCGGATTCACCATTCTTCTCCTTCCTTCCTCGCTCTCCAACGATGCCTGAATATAAACAGAAATCACAACTTTTTAATAAGGATAACTAAGGATTCAGAGACTGGTTTTTGTTGACGAAATTTACCAGTTCATCTCTGAGAAATGCTTCTTCTCTAGTGGAAACAGATGGTCCAACAATAGATTGTAGGAGAATCAATCCGAAGCTGTAAACATCGTCTTCTAGCCTTGACATTTGCCATGATTTTGCAATTTCCTGATAAGAAAAATGTGACCATTCGACTGAATCAGTGTTTGATCTGGTTTTGTCATGTTATGATTAGAATCTTTGGACTCACATTACTAGTCTCTGTCTCTGTTTAATCACTCAGTTACCAAAAATTAGGAGGGAAAAAAAGTGGAAACTAGAAAAAGAAAGAAAACAAACATTAAAGTAACGAGCTTAACTGTGTTATGTCTGGTTGCTTCAGAGACAATTGACAAACCATAATCACTCAGCTTAGCAAACCGGTGTTGGTTAAGCAAGACATTGTTAGTCTTGAGTCTATTGCTGAAAAAACCAGGAATAACTCCAGTGTGAAGAAAATGAACAGCCTTTGCAACACCTGTAAGAACATTCAGTCTCTCTGACCAATTCATAGCTTTACCGAAACCATCATCTGCACAAAACCAAAAGACCGTAAGAAGATTTTTAGTAATCTACAGAAACATCAAATCATTTTGTCGAAACGAATTGAGCTTTAAACAAATTTGACACCTGAGAGACAAGATTGAAAGTTTCCATTTGGAATGTATTCATAAATCAGGAAGACTTGTTCGACACTGTAATCATCTTTTCCTCCACAATCTATGCAATGACCCAACAAACAAACGAGATTTGGGTGTCTAAGCTTCGCCAGCAAATCCAACCTCAGTTTTAGATTCCTTATTGAGTATTTCTTCGACGAAGGTAAGCATCTTATAGCCACTTTTGTTCCATTCTCAAGATTTCCTTTGTAAAGCTGAAAGATATAAGCAAATCTCAGAAACTATGTGAAGAAATTGCTGGAGTACACAAATGGCTGATATGAACTATACCGTGCCATATAAAGAGCTTTCACCGAGAATCGCAGTCTTATCGAAGTTCTTTGTAGCTTTAACAATCTCTTCTAAGCTAAACTGTCTGCATACTGGTAAATCCTCTGAACCGAACTTGGATGTTTCAGAGACGAACCCTGATCAATATCAAAATACAAAGTTATTGTAAGTTGGTCATTTTCGCAATATTTGAGAATTGCAAGTTTTTGAGAAAAAACCTTACTTGCATTTGAGAGTATCTCAGAGGAAAATCCAATGGAGGGATGATCATCCTGGACTGTCCTACGGTGCATATGTTTCTTCGTCACTCCTTTTCTTCTAAGCAAGATAAATACAACGCAGACTAGAACCGTTACGGCCACTGATATACCAACGATCAAACCAACTAAAGCTCCTTTCTTCCCTTTTCTTTGTCCTGATTCATTTGAAGCTTCAGCTTTAGCCTCCGCGCGAACTTCTTTAACACAAAAAGATTTTGGATGCTGCTGCTTCGCCAGAGACAAACAGTTTCCATTGACTCTTACCGCCAGATCTTGCTTGCTGCTTAAGCAATGAGGGAGATTTCCGGTTAACTTATTGTCAGAAATGTCAACAAACCAGAGATTGCTTCCACATTTCAGATTATCCGGAAGTGAACCACTCAGAGAATTCGAGCTCAAATCGACATACTCGATTGTCGACAATGAGAGTATTGAAGAATGTAGCTCTCCAAATAGCTTATTACTCTTAAAGCTAAGACCTTTGAGACTCGGAAACGATTCCAACCAGCTAGGTAATGTGCCATTGAAGAAATTATAATCAACTCTGATAGTTTCAAGCGTTACCATTGTAGACAACTTGGGTGGTACTGATCCAAACAGAAAGTTATTGCTCAAATCTAAATACTCAAGTGAAGGTAAGCGATGAAGTTTCTCTGGTAGATGACCCCAAATCCCTAGAGAAGCCAGAGTAAGAACCCTAAGAGATCTTAACCTTGACAGTGTGGTAACAAAAGAATCAATTGAGAATCCATCAGACAAAGTAACGTTAGGTATAGCAAAACCCTGAAAACTTTTGGCATTTTCAGATGATTTCTCACCAAAGATATTTAGTTCTGAGACAGAATTAGAGAAACAAGTGATGTTCATGGATGGTGTTGCTTGTAAATAGCAGAAACCGGTCTTGTGATCATACCATGAATCTAGCTGTTTTGGGTATTCCAAGTGTTTTTTCAGCTGAAGTAGAACTTGTGCTTCTGAAGCTTGTAGCTGAGATGAGCCTAAACTATAGAAACTCCATAAAAGAGATAACAAGATGATGAGTTTAAAGAAACCCATTTAACAGATTCCAAACTTTTCTTTGACAAAAAGTTTTCTAATGCAAGATCTGAGTATTTGATGAACCTGCAACAAAAAAGTAGAAGCAGACAAGAGAAACTTCAACACTCGGATCAAAAACCAAAAAAAAAAAAAAAACACAAAACAGAGTAATCTTGAGAACATAGTAGACCAGTATGTAGAACAAGAGTAGAGTAATACCTTACAGTTCAAAAGTTTCAAACACTATCTTCTTTAATCATTAAGACTAATAAATATAGACAAATCAGAGAACAAGAGAAGGTTATTTGAGTCACCGACACATATCAGTGGTCGTGTAAGGAGAAGGAACTAAGTACGAATCTTTAACGCGTGAAAGAAAGAGAGAAAAAAGACGTTCCTTTTGGCTCAGAATATGGATAAGTGAGAGAGTTGCAGTAGTTTATAATATATACAAGAATCTGTCTTTTCGATTTGCATGAGTTAAATTTTGTGGGGTTAATTCACTCATATCAAAAGAAAGTGACTTTATATATTATTTGGCGCACTAGAAAGTAATGATATTTTGATTCGATATAGATGTACTATATGGACATTTAGTACATCAGCGTTTGTATTTGTATGTATGTCATTGGGGCCAAGTGATTCCGGAAGAAACCAAATGAGAAAATGTTATATATGGTATCCTAATAATATTAATAATTTTTAACAAAAATATAATAATAATAATGGCCATCTGTAATAATAATGACTAGTGATATATTGTGATTTAGAGATGGAAACAAAACAATAACAACTACAGAATATTGATGATTTAAAAATAGTAACGACAGTGTTTTCAAAATGGGTTGAAACTGTTTTAGATACAATATTGACATTTATATCAACATAGCTACTTGTTATTTAGTAAATATAGTGCATATTTGGTTAAGTATTAAACCCATAAAAAGGTAATTGAGAATGAAAAGCGGGAGACTGGTGGGTGAAGTTATAAATGCAAATGGTTGAAATTGCATAGGGAATTGAGATTATTTTTAGTATAGTTTTGGCTACACTATGACCCATTTGATCACAGCCTGTCCCTGCCTAAGTCGAGACAAGTGTTTAAAAGTCAAATATGTGTACCTTGTTGACTCCTCCATTCACACTTTTAGAGTATAATTCAAACAATAGTAACAAAATTTACTTCGAATGAAAATGTGGTTTTCTTTTCATTATTAATACGTAAGTTCAAATGTGGTGTGTGACGGGTCCACGATTTTTATATATTTTTAAAGAAATTTCGATTACAGCAATGTAGTTTGAACAAGTTTGATACGATTCGCTGTTTATGAAAATAATTTAACAATATATAGAACAGGGAGTCTCCAATGAATGAAATGGAATAGAATAATTTTATGTACATTTATTTGTATATTATAGTATTCTGTGAGGCCAAGACAAATACTATCAACGTTATTATCATATTTAATATATACTGAAAATGACAGATATTGGTTGGCGTATAATTGAGGTTGATGTTATTGCTTCGTCTCTTTGATTCTTCAAAATAAGTCTATCTTCATTTATATGAACTTTATTACTATCATTATATGATTTCGTTTAATAGAGCAAAATTACGATCACTTGGTCAAGTGGTCCACTTTCAAACTAAAAAGTGAAATAATTATTGATAATAGGAAAATTTTATGTTTGCTGTGTGAGTCGTCTTTCTATATGAGTAAACAAACAATGTGTACCAAATTTGTAATGATACATATTCCTCACACAAAATGAAGATTGACTTGGAGTTCATAATATATTTAAGTCAATAAACAACTCTTAGCTGTGATATCAATTTACTTATTTACCTTTGACAATCTTTGTTTATAGTTACGTTGATAGTAGTTATTTATTTCAAGTAGTTTTTAGTCAAATATGTTTGACTTTGACCATTAAACGAATCATTTATATAATTATGCGGACATTACAAGTGCAAACTGTATAGATGGGCTTTCAGATATTGTTATTAACTCTTCTTTTAGCACACTAAGAGTGTGATTGGTAACGCGTATTTTACAAATTTTCCGTCGACCACACTTTATGTTATTAATCACAAATACATGTGCGTATTTTAAGAAACGAAAATATGAGAACCGCGACACTAGACCGCAATGCTTTATGTAGACAGCACTTATCTACCAGATTGTTACTACTGGACCGCTATAGTACCTTTTCTCTGTTTTTTTTTTCCTTTTTTATTCATTTTTTTCTTGTGTTTTATATTTTATGTAATTAATAGGAAGAAGGAAATTTATATTATAAGCAATTGATTTGATTTACTTTTCAATCTTAACAAATGACACGATTCATTGATTGAATTCTGGTATAAATTACTTTAGAAATGAACAAACCACCACTTTACCAAAAATATTTTCATAATTATTTTTTTGAACATTAATATAAAATTATCAAAAAAATATATATGTTAGAAATAACAAAATTAATTTTTTGATGATACCAAAAGTTATTAATGATCTTTTTCAATATAGTTGTTATTTTATTTATAATATTATCCACAAATCTGTACCGCATTTATATTTTTACCAATCATAATTTTTTTTGTCTCGCATCACTATATTTTCACCAATCAAAATATATTTTGTCTAGTTTTTTTTAGTTGGACCACACTTGTCCCGTTTTTGTCCCGCACCCGCATCGCATTTATCCCGCACCGCACTCTGTTCTGCACCGCTAAAATCAATATCACCATTTGAACCCTAACTTTGTAATAAATCGGAAATGTTATAGTAGTACTTATTAATACAACATAGTTGGAACAAGTAAAAAAAAAATTAAATAGGGAGCATCAGAATTGGTGCGTGTAGTATGAATGTTTCTCTCCAACCTGTAAGGTGTGTTTTCTTCGGTGATTTTTCCGTTGATCTTCTCTGATTACTCTGGTCCTCTCTCCTTTTGTTCTTCTTGCTATCGTGGCATCTAGGCGGTTTCCACGATGGTTATCATGGCCGATATTCCTTCTTCCTCTGATCTTCCTGTTTCTCCTCAATCCTCTCCTCCACCAGTGATTCTCTCGAAGCGAAAAGGAGATTGGGTTGCAACTGCTCGGAATTCAAACAAGTAACTTGCTAAGGGCTTGATTTGAAATTCACAAACGGTACAATCTCTGCTCCTATGCCTCCTGATGTTCTTGCTGAATCTTCGCCTCTTTGGTGCAATTATGTCTTGGGTCACTTTATTGGCTATGCTCCTTATATTGGCTCTATCCATGCTACTGCTACTCGTCTTTGGTAAAACAGTAAGAAAGATTTAAAGATTGATGTCATTTTCATCTCTTCCACTGCTGTTTTTTTTAATTGATGATGCTAGTATTCGTGATTGGGTTTATGTCGTCGGTTATGCATATTGGTGATGTCCCTCATGTTGTTCGTGAATGGTCTCCTGCTACAGCTTCTTAGGAGCTTGATCTTTCTTCCATTCCAATTTGGGTTGATTTTACTAATGTTCATGCAGATTTCTTTTTATATAAGAGCATTAGCTTCCTTGCTAGTCACATTGGTTCTCCTATTAAGATCCATCATAAGACTGAGAAATGTTTGCGGTTTGATTTGGCTCGTGTTCTTATTGATGTCAATCTCCATAATCCCCTTCCCAAAGCTATTACTCTTACTATGAAAAATTGTTCGGATGCCAAGGTTTTGGTCTCTTACCCTTGGTTACCTCCTCGCTACGAGAGCTGTGCTAAATGGGGACATGTTGATTTTGCTTGTAGTAAATCTATCTTGGAAAAACCTTTTGGAACTTTGTCTATTCTAGATAGATCTTCTGTTGTTGTTTCAAGTTTAGATAAATTCTTTGATGCTAACAATAAGGACCAGATAAATCCTTTGGTTTCTACACCAATCACTGCAATCTCTTCTCAAGTGTTTACAAAATCTGAGGTTGCTCACTCTTCCACAGCTGTCTTGTCTAATCATTTTATGGTTAAGGTTTTGGATTCAGATTCTGTTCAAGCTCCTCTCTCAGACTCTATTCTAAATCCCAGAGTGGTTACTGCAATTTCTCCTCTCTCAGGATCTGCTAGTCCAGTTTAAATAGATTAGTCCAAGGTTGTTGGATCTTCGACTCCAAGCTCTGAATGGAAAACTGTAAAGCGTACAAGCCGCTGTGGTTCTTCTCCAAAACATGCAAATGATTCTTTGATTTCTGTAGTTCTGATCACTTCTATTTCTCCTTCCTCTTGCTTTTAGGTTCATGATGAGGTTCATGAAAAAGGAGAAATTTTAGAGTTGTTTATTATTCGTGATTCACGTAAGAGTAAATGTAAAGGAAAAGAGAATAAGTTGTTAACTTCTTGTCCTATCTTTACTCGTTCCAAGGATTCTGCTCTTTCTTCAAGTCAGAAATTTAATAAGAAAGCTTCCTCACGGAAGCCATGATGTCTTTCTTCTCTTGGAATTTGCGTGGCTTCAATCAACCACGAAAATGAATTAAGAATTTCAAGCCTTTGTTTGGATGTTTTTTTGAAACAAGAGTGCAGGAAATCAATAGTGATCCTATCATTAAACTGTTATCCTTGATTGGCAGATTACTACTAACTACAATCATCATCGACTTGGCCGAATATGAATATGCAATTCTCAAGATGTGCTTCTCACTCCTTTAATGTGTAGTGCTCAACAATTGACTGTCTCAGTTCTTCTAAAAGCCACTAATGAAGTTTTTTATTGCTCTGCTATCTATGCTTCCAATTTTGAATTTGATAGGCGAATTCATTGTAGTGTGCTCTCTACTTTTCACAGCAACTTTGGATGTTGTAATATTCCTTGGATTCTCATAGGGGATTATAAGGAGATTCTCTCCTCTTGATGCTAAGCGTTTTTGGGGTGGAAAACAATCAAATAAAGTTTGTAATCAACAAACCCTTCAAAAACTTGTCATTGTAAAACACTTGAGGTTCGAACCTAAAAGAATCAAGAATCAACACAACATGATTATGAGAATATTGACTTAAGCTATAGCAATGTGTGAGGTGATTGGAACTAAAAGACTACTAACAATAACACAAAGCAAAACCACTCAAGCAAGAACACAAACATAAAGGAAATGACAAACACAATGAACAAGAAACAAACACAAACTAGCAATAGGCTAATGGATAGGCAATTGATCAATGAGAATGATAATCAATCAAGATGCATAAGCTCTAATTAAGAACCATCCTAGGGCATGAGTCACATATCAACTAGACTAACCCACTCTCATGGCATTAATTTCTATCACAATGAACCAAGCTATACTCTCATTTTCCAATCCAAAGTCTAAGAAGCATTATAAACAAGCTCAATAATACCACTAATCCCCAAAAAATCATCTCTCAAAGGCTATGGAAGAAAAGCCCATAAAAGAGTCTTTTGGGAATTTCATCGCACATCTCTCGGGCGATGGTTTTCCTAGCATCTAGATTCAAATGGCCAGCTCAAATCTAGTATTAAGAACACTCTAAGTGAAATAATCAATATATCTAACAACCTAAACACAAGATTCAACCATCAAAACTCATGAATCTACCTAACCATCAACCTATCATTCACTACACTATCATTCCAAATGAAAAGCAAAACAAACAAAATGCAATAATCAAAAGCATAAACATAATTTAAGAGAATAAGGGAAAGGAAATCAAAAACTTAATAATGGGTGAAGATGATCATAAGATCATCTTCCCCTTGAGTCTCCAAAAATCTTCTTTTTATCTCACGAACATAACAAAAACTTAAAGATAATCTACTCTAGATCTAAAATGAAATGAAAGGTAAGTTGCTATTTTGTTTCTCTCATGTCTCAAGTATTTATAAGCACAAAATTATGGCAACAGCCCAAAAGCCCAAAACAAAACGGATCCGGGTTACCCCAGGACAAACCGGATAAAATCTTGAAGTTTGGCAAAAGAGCACGTGTTGGCTGTGGGTCGAACATGTCTTGGTCGACCATATGGTTGATGCTAGGAAACCCAAGAAGGAGAAATCGTGTGTTGTGACCCCATCGACCCGAAGTGGTCAAGCATATGGTTGATGGGAGTTCGTGGACAATTTGGTGTAGATAAGGAGGCATCGACCACTTCATGTCGAGGTGGTTGAATCTAGCTATGGGTTGATGGTCCTTGCACTCGAGAGCTTTAATGTAGTCTTCGTGGTAGAATGACCTATGTTGAGTAAATTCATCGTATCATTCTAACCGCTTGTCCAAATGCCTTCAAACCACCACCAAATGAAATCTGACTCTTTTGGATATCTTCTGCCCAAACCTCAGCCAATTCCGTTCACAGGAAGGTCTTCATAAATCACCATCTGTAAGCACATTGTAGTGGTTCTTCACCAAAGGCATTGTCAATCAAAGTGGTCAAGTTCTCCACAACCAACTTTTCTTGTTTATTTAATGCATTTTACTTCATCTCCTTGCTTTTTCATCCATCCAAGAGTCTCCAATCTCCATACATAGCTCCAAATCACCTACAATTACTCAAAAACGAGCAAATATGCGACTCGATCTATCTAAACTCTAAAATGCAAAACTAAAGAAAACTTACACAAATATGAATGAATATGACTCTTAAATGATGAAAAAATTATCAAAATATGAATGGAGTTCTATACAAAAATGATGCATATCAACACCCCCGGACTTGCCTTTTGCTTGTCCTCAAGCAAACAAACGACAAAATCGAAGAAGAGGTTGAAAGTGGGAACTCAAAGCCAAAGTAAGCATGATACAATGTTAAGCTCAATAACCAATTTAGAAATTCTAGGATGCAAGGTAGGAAAGTCTAATTAAAAATCTTAATCATACTATTGGAGGTGGGCCCCACGCCGGACTTGGCCCATATGGCTTCGAAAGGCTCATCAAGCACTTAACAAAATAAAGCACTCATCCCCGACCGTTAAAACGTCCTCGGAATGAACCATGGCGTCAAGACAGTTGGTTTAACATCATAGGTCCCCATACACGTCCTCGGCCAATTAATGTGCATTTAATACGCTGATATAACTCCATCTAATCATCACCTAGGTATAGCCGTCCTGGAAACATTAAATGTGATAAGCCTGATAAATCGGCGTACAGTCTCCAAGGTAATGATTCCCTACTCTCGGGCCCACAGGCTACAATCACAGGTTAGCATGTGGACATTGGTAGAGAGAAATATGAGTCAAAAGCACCCTACCTATAAAAGGAAACATGGGGCACACCGAGCAACGGACTGGTTGGCATTTCCTCTCTAGAGACTTTAGATTTCGAACATCTTATTTGTCACTCTTAACGAGAATCAAAACCTTTTCTTGTAATCTTATTCGCACTATGATCAATAAAACATTTTGCTAATCCCACCACAAACACATACTCATCACAACTCAACTCAAATTCAACCTCAATCAACACATGTATTCATATCCACCATTCCTTTTAACATTCATTAAATTCGTAACCATGAATCATACTATGCACATTCAATAAACTCATTTGGTTAAGGGAAAGGTTAAGAGATAAAAGTGATCTCTTCATCCATAGGGCTCAATATGTTCATGCAAGGATCTCTCAATGAATCAAATAAGCTTTAGTAGAATGATAAAGGTTCAAGCCAATAGATGCATACAAAGATAGATACCCATATACCCAAGTACCCATAATCGAACTTAACCTAAAGCTATATCTAGTCCCCAATGATCCTAATTTATACCCTTTCTCTCAAGGCATTTCTCACTTTCAATTCCTTTCTTTTTTTTGGATCAAATCACAACTTCATTGCTTCATTCACATTCTACGGAGAGGAGTTTCAAAACATATGACATATAGCGGGTTTGACTTTTCCTTTACACTATGGTTCACCTTCATTTTGTTTCCTTTTGTTTCATTTCTTTTCTTTTATTTCCAAGAACCACTTAACCATTTCTTTCCTCCAAAACTCTTTACTAGACCACTTTTACTTTACGTCACATACCCTTTATCTCCTAAAGGTTTCCTTTGAACATTTCTTTGTTTTCGATCCCTTTTTCAAAAAATTTCCCAATCATTCCTTCCAAGCTCAAAACACATATAAACTCACACCCAAAATCAAAATCTTTTCTACTCATATCCAGTTCAAAAAGCGTGAATCCGGAACTACATGAGATACTACCTTTTTTGGCCTAAACCTAACACTTTCTACCAAGCTCATTCCGAAATAAGGCTTTAAAACACACAACAAATAATGATGGTTTGATTGAAGGTTAAACTATGAGTGTGGAAACCGAAATCGGCTTCTTGGATCCCAAAGGGTGGTGAATGATGAAAGAAATCCAAGAGTTCAAATGCAATGCATAGCACGATAATTGCAAGTCAATGTTAGGTTATAATAATTAACGAAAGGCTTCAAATCACAACATGCTTTAACCAAAGTGAACCTAAAATCAAGAATTTCAAGCATAGATCAATTTTACCTTTCAACAAGCAATATATGCATCAAAAAATTATTAACTTGGGCATTGAACTTAGCAAATGAATCATCAAGCTTATCAAGGCAATAACATCATTGTTCCCATGTAAATCCTATATGCTTCTAAAGAATCAATCCTAAATGAAATGTAAATGCAACTATATGCATTGTTATGTTCAAATATGTACATGCAAGACTCAAAAAAATAGAAAACAAAACAACTCAAATGTTCATTAGGAACCAACCGGTCCCCTCCCCCGGACTTACTTCTCACCATCTCAGTGAGAAAGTAAAGACAAGAAAGAAGAACCGGCAAAAGACATGTAAACTAAGATAAATAAAAACTAAAAATATAGACAAAAGAGGTAATGTGGTACCTTGTTAGGAGTTTAGACTCATGGATTTGTCGTCGGCCTAGCCGGATAGGAGTTGGGTTGGTGAAAAGGACTTCCTTAACAAGTTGGTCGCGGCCTCGAGTAAGGTTGGTCGAGTAGATGGTCGACGAAGCTGGTTGTGGTGTGTGGCATCGAGTTGGTTCCATCGACCGTGTGGTCGAGTGCTCTCATGTCTGCTACTTCACGTCAACCATGGTCATTGACCGTCGGGTCGAGTGTGGGCCTTTCTGTGCGTTCCCATCGACCGTGCATCCCTCGACCAAACGATCGAGCCTCGGCTTCCCACTGCTTCACGTTAGCCATGATTCATCGACCAAATAGTCGAGCTTCAAGCCCAATTTCGTCTTTTAAGTGCAATCCACATGACTCAACTCCTTGTTTAAGCTCTTGATTTCCCTAGATCAAAACCATCACCAAGAACACACCAAAACATGTCAAATCCAAGCAACACAAAGAAAAATTAAAAGAATATTCACAAGGATACCATGGGATTGCCTTCCAAGTGCTCTTATTTTATGTTTCAAGCTCGACATTAACCATCACTTCTTATGCGATAATGGAATCGGAAAGCGGAATCTTCTCCGCAAATGTATCCCGGGAATTGATTCCCCTTTGACTTTTCAAGAAAAGAGTGTTACATGAGCTTGGATCTCTAGAATCATACTCATCATAGAACCATCCCCTAAACTCTTTCATCCTAACCTCCTCAAAGAATGGCAACTTCCAACGATCATTAACACCCAATTCCATGGTGAAGACTATACCAAGATGTTTGCTAAATGGCTTAGTCTTTGGAGAGTCTTCTTCATCACCTTCCTTGTAGGCAACCTTGATGAGATTGTCTTGCTTCTCTATAGGTCTTTCAACCTTTGTCTCTTGCTTGACTATGTGTTGCACTTGCATGTTTTCTTTAGTTGAAAGCTCATTCTCAACAATTGATTTATCCTCCATGTCTTCCATGCATTCTACGACCACATCATCTTCACAAGGATCTTCATACCTTATCATACAATTCTCATCAACCATGTAACCAGAAAGACGTTCAAGTTCTCTTATAGTCTCTTCATCTTCGAGAAGAAATGTACCCTTTTTTGGTAAGTACTTAAGCTCCTCCTTTGGTGCATTGAGCTCACTCAACGGGTGATCTTCAATTGTATCCTTACCAACTTCTTTACACTCTTCACAAATGCTAGAACTTGTCTCCAAATCCTTGAGCAAAACTTTATCACTCTCTTCTTCCCAATAGTTTACAATTTCCTCGATTTCTGCCCAACTCAAGCGCTTATGCTCCTTTTTCTCAATGACACAAGGCAAAGTGAAACTACTTGGATCTTCAACAATTGTTGGCATGGATGGAATGATTATAGAGTGAACTTCATGACAATCCATCAACATACCCACATCCATCTTCTTCTCTTGAATGTTCATATCCTTTGAGTATCATTCCAAAGCAACTTCAATGGCATCAATCTGGCTTAGAGTATTCTTCTAATAATTATCTTTTCCCTCCAAACCAACTCCAGCAATTTGTAAATGTCTTCTTGTTCATAGATTGGGGAAGGAGAAGCTTCTTCATAGTCATAAGCTTCTTCATAATTATAAGCTTCTTAATAACTATAATCTTCTTCATAATTATACTCTATGTCCTAAGATTGATATCTCTCACCATATCCGTATTAGTCTTCTTGAAAGTAATTTCCATATGGAAGTTCTTCTTGATAAGTGGATGTGCATTCATAACCATGATAGCTTGTGGGATCCTAAGCCATCTCTCTCTCTCTCTTGAGCTTCATAGTGAGCCTCCCTCATGGAAGCTAAATACGAAGCCATGCTTTCTCCTATGTGATTGCACCTTCAAAAAGAACAAACACTTGAAAAAAAGTTAGTAAACAAACAAACGAAACAAAAGAAAAAGGTATAATCTTAAATCTAATTCAATAACTAATGGCAAATTGCATAGATTCCCTGAAAACGGCGCCAAATTGATGCTAAGCGTTTATGAGGTGCAAACAATCAATTAAAATTTATAATTAACAAATGCATCACAAACTTGTCATTGTAAAGCACTTGAGGTTCGAACCAAAGAGAATTTAGAATCAACACAATAGGATTATAAGAATATTGACTTAAGCTATGACAATAGGTGAGGTGATTGGAACTAGAAGACTACTAAAATAACACAAAGCAAAACCACTCAAGCAAGAACACAAATATAAAGGAAATGACAAACACAATGAATAAGAAAGAAACACAAACTAGCAATATGCTATTGGATAGGCAATTGATCAATGAGAATGATAATCAATCAAGATGCATAAAGTCTAATTAAGAACTATCCTAGGACATGAGTCATATATCAACTAGATTAACCCACTCTCATGGCATTAACCTCTATCTTAGATAATGAACCAAGCTAAACTCTCATTTTCCAATCCAAAGTCTAAGAAGCATTATAAACAAGCTCACTAAGACCACTAATCCCCAAAGCATCATCTCTCGAAGGCTATGGAAGAAAAGCCCACAAAAGAGTCTTTCGGGAATTTCATCGAACACCTTTCGGGCGATGATTTTCCTAGCATCTAGATTCAAATGGCCAGCTCAAATCTAGCATTAAGAACACTTTAAGTGAAGGAATCAATAGATCTAACAACCTAAACACAAGATTCAACCATCAAAACTCATGGATCTAACTAACCCTTAACCTATCATTCATTACTCTATCATTCCAAATGAAAAGCAAAACAAACAAAATGCAATAATCAAAAGCATAAACATAATTTAAGAGAATAAGGGAAAGGAAATCAAAAACTTAATAATGGGTGAAGATGATCCAAAGATCATCTACCCCTTGAGTCTCCAACAATCTACTCTAGATCTAAAATGAAATGAAAGGTAAGATGCTATGTTGTTTCTCTCATGTCTCAAGTATTTATAAGTATAAAATTAGGGCAACAAGCCCAAAAGTCCAAAATAAAACGAATATGGGTTGCCACGGGACAAACCGGGTCAAATCTTGAAGTTTGGCAAAATAGCATGTGTTTGTTGTGAGTCGAGCATGTCTTGGCAAACCATATGGTCGATGGTAGGCAACCCAGGAAGGAGTAATCGTGTGTTGTGACCCCATCGACCCGAAGTGGTCGAGCATATGACTAATGGAGTTCGCGGACAATTTCGTGCAGATCATGAGGCATCGACCACTTCACATCGACCATATGGTCGACCTTGGGAACATCCAGTGGTGGTAATCCGTGCTTTCATGTCGAGGTGGTTAAGTCGAGCTATGGGTCGACGTCCCAAGCACCAGAGGGCTTCAGTGTAATCTTCGCGACTGAAAAACCTATGTTGAATAAATTCATTGTATCTTTCTAACCGCTTGTCCAAATGCCTTCATATCCTTGCTTTTCCATCCATCCAATAGTCTTCAATCTCTTATATAGCTCCAAATCACCTAAAATGACTCAAAAACGAGCAAATATGCGACTCGATCTATCTAAACTCTAAAATGCAAAACTAAAGAAAACTTACACAGATATGAATGAATGTGACTCTTAAATAATGAGAAAATGATCAAAATATGAATGGAATTCTATTAAAAATGATGTATATCAACTCTTCATAGCACTCTAGAGCTTATATCTTTCTACCTGATCAGGCTGGTATGCGTTCTTTTCAAGAGGTTGTTCATAATTGTGACCTATTAGACTTATCTTTTTCGGGTCCCCTCTTTACATGGTGGAACAAAAGATAAGCTGATCCTATAGGTAAAAAGCTGGACCGTGCATTGGTTAATGGTGCTTGGTTAAATGATTATCCTCATTCCTTCGCAACTTTTAATGCTGGAGCTATTTCAGACAACCTTAGATGTGTTATCCATTTATCTTCTACTATTTCAAGTTGCAGAAGGCCTTTCAGATATTTTAACTTCTTAGATGATTATGAGGAATTTATTCCTCAGATTTCTGAGATTTGGAATAATTCACCTCCTTTGTATCACTCTAGATCTGCTTTGTACATATTTTATAGGAAGTTGAAGCTTTTAAAATCGGTTCTAAGAGCTCTTAACGTAACTCATTTTGGAGATCTTCCTACTCGTACAAATGATCCGGTTCAAAATTAACTGGTTAAGGAGAATAACCGGTTAACAAATTAACAGACAAAAAAAGGTTTATGCATTCGTCTCCATCCGATAAGAGAGAAAAGATAGTTTTAGAGTCACAGAGATAGTTTTCTCATCTCTGTCTCTCATTTCCCGCTTCCATCCTTAAACCCCTTCTTCTTCTTCTTCTTTAGGGTTTCTTCGATTTTGTTTACAGTGATGAAACCTGCTGCTTCTTTGCAAACTTTCTCCTCACACTCCCCCTCTATCTACTTCGATGTTCGCAGACCAGCTATTCCTCCTTCCAAAATGGCAGCTTTTAGTGCCCTCTCCATTTGTCCCTACACCTTCACTTTCCGACCAAGCTCTCCAATTAAGTCTACTGTCTCGTGTTCCGTTACTTCTCCTCCTTCTTCTGGTCTGTTGCTTTTTTTTCTTTGTTTAATTTCTGGGTGATATATAAGTTATTTATACGATAACAGTGTTCTATTGTAACGCGTTTGAAGTATTTTGAGTCCGTACAAAAACAAAAGTGTTGAGACTTTTTGTGAAACTAGGTCGATAGTGGTCAGTTTGCGGATAGAGTTTTCTTTGGAGATTCTCACTCTCATTGTGTTGATTATATGAGTAAAATTCTTCAATTTCTGTTGTTTGATTTCTTGTATATGAACTATAGGAGACTGATAAAACAAATGGTTGTTCTTTGTTTTGAGTTGCTTATTTCTTACTTCTTTTGTAGTGACTCTATTTGTTTAATCTGGAGCTATTTTTTCTTCATTTTTTATTTTCAGGTACATCTTCTTCCTCTAAGACACCTCGTAGACGATCAGGTCGACTAGAAGGAGTTGGAAAAAGCATGGAGGACTCGGTAAAACGTAAAATGGAACAGTTTTATGAAGGAACCGATGGGCCACCACTTCGTGTTCTTCCCATAGGTGGTCTTGGTGAGATTGGAATGAACTGTATGCTTGTTGGAAACTATGATCGTTACATTCTAATTGACGCTGGTGTAATGTTCCCTGAGTAAGTCTGGAGACAGATATAAGTTGTTAACATAGGCGAGAAGTCTTTTTATCTGTGTCTCTCGTGTTAACCTTCTGTGGAAGTTAATTGCTGCGTAATGTTACAGTTTTGATGAGCCTGGGGTCCAGAAAATAATGCCAGACACAGGATTTATCAGAAGATGGAAACACAAAATTGAAGCTGTTGTTATAACGCATGGTCATGAGGATCACATTGGTGCGTTGCCTTGGGTAAAGTCTTCTTCCGATCCTCAAAAAAAGCCTTACAGGGAATACACCTTTTGGAGGTTTCTAGATAGAGTCTAGGATTTATTTTTGAATCAACAGTTGATGCTCACAGATATATTTCAGTTCTTTTCCGTTGTTAGTTTTTATCGTTCTTTATAACCAATACTCTTTTACATAAGCAGGTAATACCAGCATTGGACTCCAATACACCGATATTTGCTTCATCCTTTACTATGGAGGTGATTTACATCTTGATTCTTGACATTTACTTTTCTGTTTCAACTACACTTATTATTTTTATATCTTGGTTTAACAGCTACTAGGCCTATATGTATAGTCAGTTCAAATTATATGTACCCCAGCTTTCGTTATCATCTGTCCGACCTGTCAATTACAGGCAGTTAGTTGCCTAGATCCCGGAACGCCTAATCTTCTCTTTGCATTATTAACATGGTTTTTTTGGTCTGTGCAATAGCTTATAAAGAAGCGCTTGAAGGAGCACGGAATCTTCGTTCAATCTAGACTTAAGACATTTAGCACTCGACAGAGATTTATGGCGGGACCATTTGAAATAGAACCCATTACGGTTACTCATTCTATTCCTGATTGCAGCGGGTTAGTCCTCCGCTGTGCTGATGGTAATATTCTTCACACTGGAGATTGGAAGGTAGAGTAACCCCTTCATGAATTATCTCATGTCCCTTTGTATAGTCTTCAAGCTGCATGAGACAATTTATCAATAACAGATTGATGAAGCACCGTTGGATGGAAAAGTCTTTGATCGTGTAGCTCTAGAGGAAATCTCAAAGGAAGGAATCACATTGGTATGCATATACTCTTGTATAAGTGTCATACTCTTGTTAAGTGTCAAACTCTTGTTAAGTGTTGAAAGTGCTACACTGATTACTTTAGATAATAACTTAAAAACAATGTTCCTTCTCTTACACAGATGATGAGTGACTCAACAAATGTGTTGTCGCCTGGAAGGACAATTAGTGAAAAAGTGGTAGCAGATGCTCTGGTCAGAAATGTAATGGCGGCCAAGGGAAGAGTTATCACAACACAGTTTGCCTCTAATATACACCGTTTGGGAAGTATTAAAGCTGCTGCTGATATAACTGGTCGAAAGTTGGTATGTCTTAATTTGAGCCTTGACTATGTTTTGCCTATTTTTTCGTTGAGATTCTATAAAATTTTCCAAACTCCTGCTGGCAATTTTTTTACCACCAGCTTACACCTTTATATGTCAAGTCGCCAGATTTTCCTTAAATTTATTTGGTTTGTTATCTAGGTCTTTGTTGGCATGTCGCTGAGAACATATCTAGAGGCAGCTTGGAAGGATGGAAAGGCTCCAATTGACCCGTCAAGTCTGGTATAACACTTTTCTCTTGTACAATGAATTTGAAGAGAAACTTGCGGGCACTAACCATCGTTGATGCATAAAGTTTGCCTATTAAGGACAAAGGGCCAACACCTGCCATATGTTAGTTTGATGATTATAACCAATTCTGCTTACTAATTTCAGTTTATCGTCAATCTTTTCTTATGTTTACGCAGGTGAAAGTTGAAGACATTGAAGCATATGCTCCTAAGGACTTGCTTATTGTCACGACTGGATCACAAGTAAGTTGACCTTGTCAACTTGTGGAGTAGCGGTTTTAATTCGACTTTCTTAGCTAATTTTACTTGTTACCTTAATTTGACAATGACTCTGATCAGGCAGAACCACGTGCTGCCCTGAATCTTGCATCATATGGAAGTAGTTACGCATTCAAACTTACCAAGGAAGACATAATTCTTTACTCAGCCAAGGTAACAGAGAGATGCTATATGAAAATGTACACACATATGTTAAAGAACATCTAATAAGATGGAGGCTGAGATCGCTAATATCTATTCTTGGTCCAATGTTTTATCTAGGTAATCCCAGGCAATGAATCACGAGTAATGAAAATGATGAATCGAATAGCAGATATCGGACCAAATATTATCATGGGTAAGAATGAAATGCTGCACACATCTGGCCATGCCTACCGTGGAGAATTGGTAATCTCTTAAGATTCTGTTCATACACAGAAGTTTTGTTCCCAGCTTTGTTCCCCTTTTCACTTCAACATGTTTTGGCTTTTAAAGTATACATAAAGGAACAAAGGCAATAGTAATTCCATTTTTTATTTGTTGTGCATAGATGAATCTTCAGTGGGAAAGTTTGTTTCTAATGATTTTATATATTCCATATTTTGAAGGAAGAAGTTCTTAAAATAGTGAAACCACAACACTTTTTACCCATACATGGAGAACTTCTGTTTCTTAAGGAGCATGAGTTGCTCGGGAAGTCTACTGGGATTCGACATACTACTGTAAGTTTATCACCAAAGATTTATGAATTCATGGTAGATATAGATAGCTTTTGACATATTGAAATTATGATTAACTTTTCTTTAGTCTGGTAATGAACCTAGCTCAACTCTTTTTGGTCATTCCAATTTTTTTTTTTTTTTTTGCCACTTCAGGTTATAAAGAATGGAGAAATGCTTGGAGTTTCTCACTTGAGGAATCGACGGGTTTTATCCAATGGGTTTAGCTCTCTTGGGAGGGAGAATTTGCAGGTTGGTTTATTGTCACTCGTGTTCTATTTCTCTTGGGCAAACGACTTGAGCAGATTTTGGAATAATTCTAGACTTGCTACAGTTAATGTATAGTGATGGTGATAAAGCATTTGGCACATCAAGTGAACTATGCATCGACGAACGAATCAGAATTTCTTCTGATGGCATTATAGTTCTGAGGTATACTTGAACTGTAAAATTTCTGCGCCAATACAATATCTGTAGCCCCTTTTGATTATTCATTTCCTTGTATTTTTTTTCTATAATGCAGCATGGAAATCATGCGCCCAGGAGTCTCAGAAAACACTTTGAAAGGAAAAATTAGAATCACAACGAGGTGCATGTGGCTTGACAAAGGAAGACTTTTAGATGCACTTCACAAAGCAGCTCATGCTGCTTTATCAAGTTGTCCGGTGAATTGTCCCTTGTCTCACATGGAAAGAACAGTCTCTGAAGTCCTGAGGAAGATTGTGAGGAAGTACAGTGGTAAAAGGCCTGAAGTCATAGCTATAGCCACTGAGAATCCAATGGCAGTCCGTGCTGATGAGGTCAACGAGAGACTGTCAGGCGATCCAAGTGTTGGTTCTGGAGTTGCAGCTTTGAGGAAAAGTGTTGAAGGACATAACAAAAGAAGTCGACCAAAGAAAGCGGCTTCACAAGAAATTGCCCCAAAAGAAGTAGACCACACTTTAGAAGGTCCCAACTCTTTTACACATTTGTAGGGTGTATGTCCAGGTTTTCAGTATGTAATCTAACGTGCTTCACTTATGCAGATGATGTCATTGATAGTGCAAGACTGCTGGCTGAAGAAGAAACAGTGCCATCAACAAACACAGAAGATAATGATCTGCCTATTGGGAATTCTTCAGAAGAGTCGGACGATTTTTGGAAAACATTCATCAATCCATCATCATCACCTTCACCAAGTGAAACCGAACTTCTGAATAAGATAACTGATGCGGAGCCTAAAACAGAGGATAAAGAAAGCAGCAGAGCCGACGATGACCTGTCTGATGCTTCAGATTCGGAAACAAAGTCGTCCGCAAAACGTGCAAGGAGGAACAAATGGAAACCCGAGGAGATTAAGAAGGTAATTAGAATGCGTGGAGAGCTGCACAGTAGATTTCAAGTGGTGAAAGGTAGAATGGCTTTGTGGGAAGAGATCTCTTCAAATCTATTGGCTGAAGGGATCAATCGAAGCCCAGGACAATGCAAATCTCTGTGGGCATCACTTATTCAGAAATACGAGGTTCTGTCTTGACATATCAATCTTTAACAGTTTATTTGATGTAAATCTTTCTAAGATCAGAAGCTCTGAATGGCTCATTGATCATAGATAAGGCTTGTGTTTGACACATTGTTTGTTGACATTTGTTGCAGGAGTGCAAGGCTGATGAAAGAAGCAAGACGAATTGGCCACATTTTGAGGATATGAACAACATTTTGTCTGAGTTAGGCACATCTGCACCTAAGTAATGCCATTGCGTTACACTCTTTGTCCGAAAAGAATCATCATGAACTTCGTAAATTGAACAAAGGCAATCGTCATATAAATTATATTTATATATGAAACTGTAAGATGATTTTGTCTGTAGAAGCCATTTAAGCAAGAAATCTTTGTGTAGAATAATTAAGTCCCTCCGCAGGTTTGGTTTATCCTAGATTCGGTTTAGATTCGATTTGTATAAACCGGCCTTTGTTTTACTTTAATTCCGTTATAAAAGAATTTTGGTTCCACTTTTTGCTTGACACTAGTTGAATTAAATCGGATTATAACCGGTAAAAATCTTAAGATATATTAAACCAAATTACACAGATGGTTTTGTTCTGAGGTTCGTAGTCTACGGGAACTTCTCTCCGCCGTCGATCACGAGTCGCCGCCTTGAGCTAGTGTCCGTCATCGGTTTGCGCTATTTTGGTTATTTATTACTAGAAATTTACTTTTAAACTAAATAAGAGTGAAAAGATATTGCATAGAGTTAGAGAGCTGAGTTTAGTTGACAAAATTCTTGGATCGCGAATTCTTACGAGAAGAGATGCCGAAGAGAACGACACATACGTACTCGAGCGAGGACGCAGCACCGGACGGACCTGACTCTGATCTCTTTGTTTACTACTGCAAGCACTGTGGTTCTCATGTCCTTATCACTGGTTAGTTTCTCCAGTTTCACCCTACTGCCTTCCCCTTTCATTTTGATTTAGGGTTTAGTTGCGTGAAATTAGAGTGAAATCTTACTCGTTTACTTCGAATTGGCGTTATGTGGAAGGATTTGCGAGATTGCTTTGTTTGGTTTCCAGATACTTTGAGTCGGAATGATGATTGAAAGTTTCACTCTTACATTCCTTTGAAATAGACAACAAAGTACTTTTGGGTCCAAAGACAAGTTTTTTACATGATCTCATTATGAATCCTGTGCTTTTTGTATTTAGGTATAAACTATCGTAGTGAATTCATATATGATTTGAAACTAAAATTTGGCATGTGTCAAGATATGCAACGCTCTATATGACCTTCTTTTGGCAGCTCATTGCTTCTTTTTATGTAATTGTGTTTATTTGCTTGTATTCTTAATCTTTCATATTGTTTTGGTTTCACCTTAAGAACTGTATCTTAGAAACTCGTTTTCAATTGAAAGTTAAGGTGTATAATGGCAAAACATGTCGTTATTTGGATTAAGAGCGTAACATGTAAAGTTGTTCTGTTTGAAGCGTAATATACAGTATTCTTCTATATAGTTTGTATACTAAATTTAATTTGTTACAAGATACCCAGTTGCAGAAGATGCCAAAAAGGAAGACTGATAGATCAAATGTGCTTGACAAGAAGAAGCACCTTGCTAGGTTAAATGTCAGTGAGGGAGGAAAAGTTTTATTGAAACGGTGAGTTATGGGTTGAGCATCATATTTGGGTTTAACATCGATATGTCCAAAAGTTTATTTCTTTATGTTTGGTATTTTACCAGCGGTGAAGGGAAACTGGAGAGACAGTTTAGAATGAACTGTATTGGTTGTGAGCTTTTTGTTTGTTATCGCGCTGAAGAGAATCTGGAAACAGCGTCCTTCATTTACATTGTTGATGGAGCACTTAGTGCTGTTGCTGCAGAAACGAACCCACAGGATGCACCTGTACCTCCCTGCATTTCACAACTCGATGGTGGACTTGTTCAGGTTGCAATAGAAGTGGAAGACCGTGCACAACGTTCAGCAATCACAAGTAAAACATAATATGACAAATTTTATGTTTTCTACGATCTTGATACTGATCTTTAATACAACCATTTTTTTTCTCCCTCTCTGCAGGGGTAAATGCTGATGATGTTCGTGTGACTGTTGCTGCACCTGCAGCTCGTGGGGAAGCTAACAATGAGCTTCTGGAATTCATGGGAAGGGTATAAAAACGATCCTTTGATAGCCATCTCTATAGATTTGTTCTCTAATCGCAAAGTTCTTTACTTTGTATATAAACAAGGCTTTCATTAAACTTAATGCAATGCGAGCCCTGTGGTTTTTCGCTCTCAGGTGCTTGGATTAAGATTGAGCCAGATGACTCTCCAAAGAGGTTGGAATAGCAAATCAAAACTCCTCGTGGTACGTTGAGCCTTTCTTCGATTTTCTTGACTTAATTAAATAGTAGAGAAGAGAAGAGTTAATGAACATTCATGCTATTGCATTTTTAGTTGTAGATGATAAGATTTTGGCATATTACTAATGGCACAAAGTCCATTGATCAAAGATTGGTTTCGTGGTTTGAATGAATCATCACTCATTCTGGTTTGTATACCTGTGAAACAGGTAGAAGATTTATCTGCTAGACAAGTGTATGAGAAGCTTCTTGAGGCCGTTGTACCGTAAAATCTGCAGTTCCTGAGTGTTGGTATTAGTCATTAACCGGGAGCTCTGTGCAATCCCCTTTTTTTTCCTTTCTTTTTTCTGTTAACACTATTGTTCAGTTGCAGCGAATTAAAGAGTTGAATATTTTTGCGTGAGAAAATACACGAAATGTTTTCTTCGTTGTTCCTCATGCTTATGCGACCACTACACTATATAATCAACTGTTAAAGTAATAATAAATAGTCTTATTTCTTCTAATTCTAAAACATAAAACATTTTTTGTTGCCCATATTAAAATCCAAAATGAGCGCATTGGCATTTGTAAAATGTATATACTCATGGGTGTGATCCAAGATGTATTGTATATAAGAAAATCGCATACCTAGTGGTTGTATAACCTCTTCTAAATTGAACCATGATTTGTTTTTCTTTTCTATGACCACTAGTTCAACCCTTTCTTGGTTAAATTAAGTTGAGAGAGAAGACATGTGTCTTCTGCTGTGTCTTTTTGCTTAAAACGTTTTGGTCTTTGCTACGAATTTCTCACCCACGAACTTGAAAAATATATTACTATTGTACCAATCCGATTAGTTATTATTTTATAATATAATTACTTAGGTGATTCTAGTTAAATATTTGGAATTTAGACACGTTGCTGAATTTATAAAAATTCATCGTGTCTTGCGCGATTTCTGCACTTACGAAATCCATTAATAATATAACTTTGGGTCTTTCATATGCAAAAGAAAGGAATAACCTTCTATATGATCATCTAACTAATCTTTTTTTTATCTTAGCTAATAATTTATTTTTGTGTGGTCCTGAGATGGCATCTTTTCGTGGCATCAAACCAATCGTTGGTGTTAGCCAATTTGTAATTATCTTCTCATTCTCTACCTATTGATATTGGACTCTTTAATTTACATAAAGACATGTACATACTTCCACATGTTACACTTCTCACATATGTCTATCAAACTGATTAACATATGGCATCTACTTCGATAAGACCAAATGTTCATGTATAATATATTCTTTTTACATGCAGATTGTGAATCACACACATGTTCTTTGGATATTCTATTATGAGGAAATGACTTGATTACTTAACTAATTAAATACATTAATTGGATAACATTTATTCTCTCCTTTTGATCTTCACCTTTAGCCCACCGGCCATGTGAGCCGTTAAAAGAGGAACGAAAACCGGTCGGTTATTACAATCCGATATAATTTCAAACCGACTCATAACCGAACCAACTACGTATTTCATCTGCATAAAAGCCATATCTTTCCCTATGCAAACTCTTGGTCCTGCTTGGAAAACCGGAAATTTGAACGAACTCACACTTCTCAATACCGGTTTAGTACCATAGTTCGGTTTGTCCTCAAACCAGCGATTCGGTTTAAACTCATCCCAGTCCTGACCCCACACTTTCTCCATCCTTCCCATGCCGTAAGGGAAATAAGTAACTTTGTCTCCTTTCTTGACACATGTCCCATCTGGCAACACATCGTCGTTTGCTGCATGCTTTGAGTCCCAAGGCACTGGTGGATAAAGCCTCATTGCTTCACATAAACAAGCTTTCGTGTAATTCATCTCTTTCAAGTCTTCAAACTCTAACCCTAATGACGATCCTTTGTTTCTCACTTCTTCAAGTATCTTGTTCTCAAGGTCATCGTTTTGACTCAATACCCAAAAGAGCCACGTCATCGCTGCTGACGTGGTATCCCTTCCCGCCATAATAAAGCTGATTACAGTATCCCTCACGGCTTCCTCGTCGTGGCCGGCGGCGAGAAACCTAGACAAGAGGTCTTTCTTGTCCATCACGTCACCACCAATACTGAGGCATTTCTTTTTGGCTCGGATGATCTCAGAAACACATGCGTGTACGGTCTTGATCGCTTCTCTTAGCGTCCTCTCGCTCCCTACGTTCAACAAACGCTTCAGCTTCCACACCGCGTTAACCGTCTCCGTGGCGCGGCGAGCGCTGATACCCGCAGCTACATCGAAAGCCTCAGCAAGAACCGGTACGGGTCGGGTCAAATCCAAACAATCCGGGTCCCAACCCAACGAAACTTTACAAACAACATCAAAAGCAAACCGCTTTAAGACCTCTTGAAGATCAATCGTTTGTCTGCCATCTACGGCGGAGGAAAGCACTGGAATGAGACGGTTTTGGACTTCTTCACGGAGGGTTTCGAAAGTGAACTCTCTAAGAGAACGCATCGTGAACTCATGGCTCGCGAGTTTGCGCTGTGAGCTCCATAACTCGCCGTCAGAATTAAAAATTCCGCCGCCCAGTAGATCTCCGAGGAGCTCGGTGAAAGGTTTGCCTTTAGGGAAGTTATAGAAATTGGTTTTGAGAATGTGCTCAACGTTTTCAGGGTTGGCCGTGATAATAGTCCGACGACGGAAGAGGCAATCGAATGTGATGGTTTGAGACGGTGATAGACGGAGAAGATCGGTGTACCACTGAAGAAGACGGTGACGGTTTTTGTTGAAAGAGAGGAGAGAGCCGATGAGTGGATACGACGTCGGATTAGAGGATGATGTAGTTCTGGCTTTTAGAGCTTTTGTTGAAACTGAAAAGATTGATATAAACCCTAAGATGAGAAATAAGATGAGAAGTATTTCCATTCTGGAAAAAATTTGATTCTTGTTTTAGTAAGTTGAATAATGTGTTTTTGATGTGTGTTCTTAGTCTGTAGAAGAACTATTAAATATATATATATAGGAGAATCAAATCAGAACAAAAGTTGTGGCTCCGACCACATGTCTAGAACACGACACCATTGGAAAAAAAAAAGAATCCATTTTTCATTTCTTTATTAACTTTATTATATTCACCGGTGTATTTGTTAATTAAAAAAATAGGTTTATCCTATATTGCATCAACACTAATTCTGGATTAACAAGTTGTTTAAGTTGACGAAAAACAGCTTACAATATGTTTTAGGAAACTCTATTTTATCTGTAATAAATTAAGTGATGTCTTTATTTTTATATTATATCATATTTTTGGTCAAACTTATAAGCTACATAAAAAAAGGACTTTACCAAACAAGTATAGGCTTTGACCATTATAAATAGTTAATTAAAGATTTTGGTTTTTAGCAAAGAAAATTTGGTATCCCCCTCGAAAATATATGATCAAATAAATGTAATTGCATGAAGAAAATTAGATTAAATGTCGACGCAACATGGCAATCAGAATGGGACCCATATAAGGATGTTGATGTAATGATTAATAAATAGATTTGGACAAAGCAGTACCACTCGTGGCCAATTCTCCGGCCAAATTTTTAATTTTAGGAAATTTAGCTACACGTCTGATTTTTATTTTTAATTTTTTTGCAAAGAACTAAAAATTGCCATTGATTTAATGTGTGTGTTTATGGAAAGATTTCATAACCAAAAATTCATTTGTTTGTTGATGACCAATAGTTTAGTGTCTTAATACCTTTTTTGGACTTTTATCCGCAGAAAATGTGAATAATTTATTGAAATTTCGATGATATTAAGATGGCACAGAATATATGCATATTCTTTTATTTTTTTGTCGAAGAAAATATACATATTCAAGTTATAAAGCTAGCTGTTGGTTGCTTAAATTTAGACGCAACTTGTGATAAAAAAATAAAAATAAAATCAACTAGCCTAACTGGAGTAGTATGCTAAAGGATCTTTTAGTATCTCCCGTTTAAACAACTAATCTTTGTACAAACTGTGTTACTAATCTAATAATTAATTAAGGTAGTACAGCCCGTCATGCCGTAAGTGAATGATCTGCGCCTTTTGTCTATTAAACAACTTTGATTCCTAAACACTTCCTGCTATTTTGTTGAATTATTACTATATATAATATCATGATATATGTTATATACTATAAAATTGAGTTTCTTTAGTTATATCTTAATGAGTTGGTCAAAAAATATGCCTGAGACCAAAATTGTTCTTTTTTTACTGTCCTATAAGTAATGGTGAGCTATTGAAATAAACTTATACACTATAGGAAAAAACAATTTCATACGAAAATATCCGTGGGGAAAAAGATGTTTTCATAGATTTTGTTCAAAATCGTTAGAAATGTAAGTTTTTTTTTCTTCTTGTGTTATAAATTTCCGTCCGAAAACAATTTAGAAATAGACAAAAAATGTTGGTTGGACGTTGGAGTATCTGCAAATGAAGGATAAGATCGAGCACGTTTATGAAATTGATCAGCCGAAATTTGATACAAATCAATGCACGAGTTTTAAACAGCTTTTTGTGACAAGTACTACTACTAAGTTAAGAGGATCGTTATCAGTATATTATAAGTTTTAAGCACGTGATTCTCGTGGTTTGAAAATTGAGCTTAAAAGTTGGAACTAGCTGTATTGACTTTGTTGTACAAAAAAAAATTGATTGGTCTCCTATCCAAGCTCGTGTTTCCCGAAAATCATCCACCTTTTCTTTTTGAATAATATCTCCTCTGACCGCCGTTATTTAAGATTATTTTGGTAAAAACCCACATACTTCTTTTCTTATAAATACAAAAACTTTAAGAAAAATAACCAAATTATTCACACATACAGTACTTTATACCTACATATATATGGAGATGTACAATTTTTAAAGTTTAATCAGATTTTTGTTTTAATATCAATTTTTATATGATCTAATTACTAAGAATAAATTAACCAACAAAAAAAGTATATAGAATATTCTTAGTTACAAGTAATAATTTAACTTAAATACTGCATACATACTTTTAAAAATCTTACAATATAATATAAATTTCTTATCCCCTCTTAGTTTTGAGTAGGTGGAACCATTCAATTTTGGTTTTTCTCCACATTCTTAACGATTGATGCAGTCTGTGAGCGGTTCGAATCCACAACCACTTATAGTTAGTTTCATCGAGATTTTTGTGGTTCACCTTCATATTCTTTTCAATATTATATATATTATGTATATTGATGTAAAATATAGGGGATGTTTAACGAAATATGGAAAAGCAAATGGTGCATAAAGATTAACTGTGGACTAGCATTAATAATTTCTTTGGTAATTAAGATTCCTTAAAGAGAAGTTTTTCTTATGAAAGGTTGAGTCTTTAAACTCAAGTTCCAGGATAACAAATACTCCCTCTCTCTTTATAAATAATGTTTTAGGTTTAATATTTTGTTTTAAAATATATGATGTTTACAATTTTCTATGCATAGTTAATTATGTTTTTATTTATTTTGATTATTTGTATTATGCAAATTAATTTCTAATTGGTTGAATGATCATTAAATAGATTAAAAATAATTTTTTTAAATAAAAAAAGTAAAAAATAAATGATTTCTTAATCTATGTGCCAAAACCTTCAACATCATTTATTTTGGGACAGAGAGAGTAGTATAAAATATTTTAGAGTCAAATAAATCATGACCAAAGGAATTAATTAAACTTTGTAGATATGAAGAGAAGTAAAAATTAATATATAGTATAAGTGATTGTGCGAAGAAATTGTTAAGAAAAATGACATTGTATGTGAAATATAGAAACTAATACCCATTATTAATTACTATTACTTCATATAGAAAATATGAGGAAAACGTGTGAAATTGATGTGGCCACTCACTCACGTTGTGACCAAGAAAACGGCGCCGTTCAGAGAATGGGGTCCATTCCTGAAGTACTAAAAAAGTTATGAACCATAAGCATCACAAGTTTCCACTATTACAAATATGTCGACAACTATCTCAATTTTTGCTTCGATTTGACACACAATTATTGGTCATTTCGACAAATACAAAATTATTGCTTTTTTCTTTTATAATTCTTTTCCTTTTAATATATACTTCAACTGATTTGTCCGACTTTTTTTTTGTTGTTGTCAATTTTCACCTTCACCGTCCAAAGAGAGTTGCAGTTTTGAGTCCCACCAATTTTGTTTTTATGTAGTTACACTAAGTTTTTTACGATGATAAAAAAGTAATCATTCAACAAAAGCTGAATCTTAAATCTTCAAATGTTAGTTATTAATCTCACGCTCTAATCCATAGAGTTTGTCATATAGCCTACTAACTTACCCTAACACAATAGTTATCGCGTCTTTCAGATTTAAGCATGCATATGAATATAATGATCTCGTTTGTTTTTGACAAAAATAATTCATGAGGCCTGAATAAAAACAAAATGATATTACAATAGAAAAGATTAAAATTACTTTTAATTATTTTTTTACTCTTTTTTAAGAAAAATTCGACACTAAAATACATTTTAATTTTTTTTAATTAATCACATTGTGGTAGGTGAAAATGAACTCGAAAATTATATACTTTTCACTTGCGTGTCAAACGTCGTGTTATCTTCTCCAAAGTTTGTATTGGACAGGCTAATCTTATCTTGGACATATTTATTAAAATATTAGCTATGTTTATTATATTCCTTGATCATCATAATAGATTACTATAATAGCCCAAAAGCAATTCAATCAAATTTGGTTTCACCAACGTCTGGTTTGGTTCACATATCAAAAGATGAAATCTATGTTCATGTTACAAAGGTCTAAGATGCTATTGCGAACACAATAGTTATAAGATACACTATTTACCTATTTGAAAACCTCTAAGGATGCATATATTCAAGAGGGTGTTGTTGGCTCGGCCTGGAATTCTCTGAATTTCAGTTGGCATTCTTCAGCCGTGCAATGAGCTCATCCTGCGAGACCACGTCAAGTTTCATGACCAATCAGCGAATCAGGAGCCAACATAAACCAACACATAATGAGAAACAGGTTCTCTAAGATGCTTTTGCGAACACAATATTGAGACGCTTCAAGGAGATTTAATGAAGCTTTAATATAAAACATTGGTATATGTTTTGACTTGCCTTTCTTCCTTTTGTTGGAAGGCCTTTCTCCTTGAGAAGGGCACGTAGCTTCTCGACAGTTAAAGACTGAAAGTCTCTTTCGCCTGTGCGACTGCTTGATCCTTCTGTGAAGAAGAAATACATTGTTTAAAATTCAAAGTAACATGTAATTTTTTATTGAAAATTAATCAAAATAAAAGCAACGAGATAACCTTGTCTAGATACATTAGCAGCTCTTTTAGCTGAGTTTCTGTCGTCCAGAGCTCTATTTGCAGTCCTACAATTATGAAAAACGTACAAGATAAACAAACCAATTCTGTAGCCGAAAGAAGGACTAACATTTCTTCTCTCAACAGGTCACGCAAGGGAAGCAAGAAGTAATTGACATGTGATTAATAACCTCTTTTTATGACCATCTTCAGGAGTTCCTTTTGCGTCTTTTGAACTAGATTCACCTTTTTGCTTCTTTAACAACAGCGATCTGATTAGTATATTTTGTTGGTTTGTTTTGATATGTTGCCCTTCTGGATAAATGACCAATAGCAAATTAGGATTTTCTTCAGGTGAGAGTTTAAAACAAAAATTCCACAAGAAACAATGACTTGTTAATAAAACGCAGCTTATTCTGAAACTGATAACTCGGTGAACTATCTAGCTATACAAGATTGCTGCGACAAAACAGTTTCTAAGATAACAACTTGTACAACAAAACGAAAAAGTCAAACGATGTTTTTAGATAAGTAGTACCAGGGGGAGATGTGTCATGCTCAGAAATGTAAACCCGCATGCTTCCCTGCAATCATATACAATATGAAATAATAAAATGTATGATTAAGCTCTAACCACAAAGCTACTGGTACACAGGTAGAGGAGTTAACTTCATGGACATAAACATGTGCGGATACCAATAATCTGAGATCATGGAAAGTAGATTTTATCTACCAGTAAACTAGGTATCAACAACTCAATTGCAAAACAAATGCCATGATGTAAAAATTGAGAGGCAAAAAAAAAAAATGCCATTCATTCTGACTACGATTTTATACAGCAACACATCGATACAGAATCAAAGTCATCCGTTTCCAGCATGACTTGGGTATTTAACAAGATCCTTTGCTATAAAGTGAAGCAGTTCATATGAACAAATTTCTTAGTGAACTCATATAATTACCATCACACAATTCGATAACACAACTCAATGATTCAACCATATATACATATACGGCACTAGAAAAATCCAAAGGAAATGCAGAAACTCTAAGCCTAGAGGTAAACGTATCATTTAGACAGGAAATAAAACTGAGATCAGAAAAAACCATCTAAATTCACAATAGCCAATCAGAAAAGATTCATTGCTTCAATTCCGCACAACTTTAACGAATAGGATCGGATGGGAAAGATCCGTATTGAGTAGCATCTGTGAGTTGTTTGAACAACTGATGGGTTATCCATTACGAACCAGAAAGTGAACAAGCATAAACAAAAGCCAATCAATTTCGAAATCATGAATCTAATATAGGCCTTTCGAATTATCAAACAAAAGAAAGCGAGAATGTATGAGTAAAAATTGGCAGTACCGGATTGGAAGAGACGACAGTAGAAGATAGGAAACCGCGAGACGGAAGATTAGAAAGAAACTTGGTAACAGTTAGATCGGAAGAATCAGAAGGTGGACGAGAAGAAGAGGCCTCCATTGCCAAACCACTGATAAACCCTAACCGTGGCAGACGAACGTATTAGAGAGAGAATCGTTGAGGAAAAGCACAAAGAAGCAGAGAGAGGGAGAGATGAGTCAGCGTCCGATTGCGCCCGTAGGAGAAAGATATGGGCCTTCGTCGGCCTCTTTGAGACTTACTTTCTTAGGTTTTGGTAAGGCTTTTTATTAAAGATAATGTTGTCGTAGGAAGAATTTAAAATAGACAATTCAAATACAACGCAGTTATAAACTACTAACCGCGTGAAAATCAGTTGACGTAAACAAGTATCAGATCATCTTGGTTAATACATAATAATGATATGATATTTTTTGTTTTACTATTTTATTCAATTTCTTCAATTTTTATAGCAAATAAAAACTATATACATTGTTAAATATGAATACAAGGATATCAAATAATTGTTCACATTTAAATAAAATATGATTGATGAAAATTTGGTCGTTTGATTGAAATATACTAAAAAAAAAAAACATATAGTATTATTCAATTATACTAATTGGGCCTAGGGTGGATCTTTAGAAATGAACATGGAGTGGTATTACAAGCTCATATGGTTAAGTATCAGGTCAGGTTCTCGGTTGAAGAAGCAGAATGCATGTACTGCCTTGCTCTGATTGATGTCGAGGGCATGTGGTTTGGGATATTGTTGTAAATTTTGAAGGTGATAACCAAGTCATTACTCGACTAATCAGCGGTCATGGTTGGAATTTTAGGCTGGGTAACTACATTCGCTCTATTCGACTATGGTTACAGAAGTTTTAAGCTGTTCTTGTCACGACTAGACCATCTCATGCTGATTGATTGCATAAATATGTAATTTATAATTCTCAAAGTTCATGGTCAATCTTTTATTCATAATCCTATCTAGTTAGTGACAGTTCATTCATATAAGAGGTCATGTTTTAAAAAATTTTTATATGTAGATTAGGCCATTCAAAAGAACAAAGTTCTAGAAATGGGTCCAAAATTTTTATTTTAGCTTATAATATTTGTGAAACAAATTTTGACCCTGTATAATTGTTTTCGTGGAACACCCTCAGAACCGGCACTGCATATAGTGACACAATATTAAAGTGCAATATGAATTAATTTGACGAAATCAAAAAACGAAAATGGGATATATGTTAAGGTAAATAAATTTTCAAATTTATGTAATGCAAACTCTATTAACAAGTCTAAAGTAACATAAAACCCTGATTAACAGTAATTTTGATCTACAAAAGAAAAAGATAAGAGTTTGCCTTAAAATTACAAGGGTCTATCAATATCTCATCATGATTCTTTAAGAGGATTTTATTGAAAACATACTATTAACAACACATAGTCTGTTCAAGACAAGATTAGGAGCAAAAATTGAAAAAAAAAAACAGAAAGAAGAAGCATAGAATAGAATCTGCACACTAGATGATTATATAGAAAAAAATTCTCTAGTTTTGCTGCAATAACTATAAAGTTAATAGCAAGAATAAATATAGTATTTATATTGTTGTCTACTCTCTCTCAAGTTAAGTTAAGCCATTCAATCGTGTATATAAACAAAATTGATAGTGTTGACAGTTGTAATATGTCAGCTTCTAGAGTTCTATAGCTCAACTATATAAAAGTTGTAGAAAAGTATAACTCCCCGCCATTTTATCAAGTTAGTCTAGCATTTCGACTTCTAGTATCCGCTGTGATAGAGAACTTTCTGAATGTCCCACGTTCTCTTTGAGTTTGTGGACCCATTTTATCGGTGTAATAGTTGGTACGCTATATCCGAAAAGATTTAAATATTTGTTTACCGATCCTACAAATTACTACATGATATTTTTCTGTGTTTTTTTCTCATTTACACAGTTCCGAAAATCACTGTATGCTTACCCCTGAAATTCTCTCTGGACAAGTGACCGAAAACATTAGTGCACTTTGATGACATAAGTAGCTAAATCAATACTTTTAAATTTCTGAGCATGCACCACCATATAGAAATTGGGGTATTACAAAAAAGTGTTGAAAGATATGAGTTAATCAATAATATAAAAAAATGTTGTAATTTAAAAAAAAAATATATATATAAAATAATCAACGATCTCTCATATTTGATTGAATTGTTGTGATTTTATCTATGAACAACGCAATCAAGGATTTTGTGGAATTGAAGATTAACACAACAAATTGGGACTTATGGATCAATCAAAGTAAGGTCATCACTCATCAACGATTCTCAAGACCAAAACTGAATTCAACAAGCTACATTGTTGACAAATACAATTGGAGAAGTGAATTTACTTACCCTTGGCTATCAAGATTCTCATGGCCACTACGTGCTTCACTCCCATTCATTGCCGGTATTCCGATCATCATTCCGCCAGGCACCGCGGGTTGACCTATCGGTGGATACTAGTAAGGAACACTGCTTGTTGCGGCGGGAGCACCCACCATACATCCTCCTCCGAGAGTCGCCGATGCTTCTTCTTCCTCCTCTTTGATCTCTTCTCTAGGAACGATAGAAAATCGAAGATGTCTATTCTGGTAATCGCAGCAGCAATATCATTTTTTTGAAGTGTACGACGTTTATCCTCTTCAGCGTAAAGCCAAGATTTGATGGTAAGCTCGAGGTTGAAAAGCTCACAAGCTTTAGCAAAGAGGATCGGTGCTTCTGCGGAGATCATACGCACATCCTCATCGGCTTTCATGATCTTTTTGATTCGAGCAAGAGGAAGCTGATGGTTTTTGAAATTATTCACATGTTCGATCTTTGTTCTCTGGTAACTCCAAAACATTTGAAGTTGTTGTTGCTGTTGTTAGAGGAGGGGATGGTGGTAAGACACTTCTCCTCCTCCATCTCCAGCGGTTATCGATGTAGATCTAGAAGAAGGAGGAAGATGATGATGGATTAAGGCGGAGGTATGATGAATAGAGAGAGGTTAGTGGTGGTGGTTCCTGGTTATTGTTATTGTTGTCCATTGCATCAAAATAAGAGTCTTATGATTGGATCAAAGAGTGTTTTTAGATTTTTTTTTTTGTCAGAAGGATATTGAAAAGTTGTGGATGAAGTGGACAACGATGTAGGATGTTTTTCTTTTTTACTCTAAATATGGAATTATTTAAAAATAGATATTTACTCCAAGTGTTAACTCTATTAGTTTATTCTAGATAAATGTTATAAAAAAAATTATTTTGTCATTTTATCATCAACTTATAATATTTTTTTTTCCATCTAAGCCTAAGGATAGAATGAAGGCGGTATGAAAAGCCAAGAATAAAATGAAGGCCACGCGTCAATGTTGAAGGTCATCTGCCATGCAAGCTGCTGGTGAAGTTTGGATGATGCGTCACTGAGAAGGATTGTCGAGATGTTGTCTTTTTCTTCACTCAAAACCATTGAAGATTTGTTGTTTCCTCTTTCAGGATGAACATCATCGGAGAAGCTTGTGAAGTAGAAAGAACTCTAAGATACAAATTAATTAAACCCACCTCTGAAATACTTTGTCGCTGCCAAACGCAACTGAGCGTCCCCGGTCTTACTCATTATATGCTCCTTTCCTTGGAGCCGATGATAGCGAGGAATATTGACTTCATAAAAGGTGAAATCCCTTCGATTTCACAGAGGAACATCTTATACAATCACCAGATTTATGAGGAGTCTGATGGAAGAGAGATACCTGCAAAAACAAAACCTAAAAAGAAAATTAAACTGGCAAAACTCATAATATGAGACCCGCAAATCTGGATGGAAATCGACGAAACTCAAAAATTAAACAATTTTGACCAGCAAAAAAACCACTCAGACAGTTTTTTTTGAATGATGGAAGTTAGAGAAAAGAGAATCCGGCAAGAATTCACCAGGAATCAAGAAAAAACTCTCTCTCTTATTTATTTATTTTTAAAACATATATATTCTACATACTAATATTACTTTTAAACAATTAATCAATTGGACTGAACACTTTCATGTACTACAATCTCTCGACTAAAAAGTAAACCCTAGCCTTTTCCAATACTGGGTTTTCTGGGGGCAGCAGCGGAGGGTTTCTTCAACTCCGTCATGGCTCGCTTGCTCCCCTTCCTCACTTAGTTGTTTTCTGCTTAGTTTTGGGCCAGTTTTTTTGAGAAGTTTTTGAGATATGAATCAAAAAAGATGGTGGAGTTTTGCCGAGGTTCTCTGTGGGGCTCTCCTGCTTTGGCCATGGTGAGTTGAGTCTCCTCTATTGGTTGTGGCTTTGTATCTACCCAGATGTTATTCACCGCCGGTTCTCAGTCTCCTCCTGCCATTTATTTGTACTAGTTTTGTTGCTTTCTCCTTTGGCCTTTCAGTTTGTTATGTCTAATTTAAGTTATGGTTTGGTTTTATTAGTTTGTTAGTAAGCTCTGATTAGGGGTTTAGTTAGATCTTTAGTTAGTTACTCTGTTATTTGTTGTCCTTAGTTGATCGTTAGTTTTTTCTTTCTGATTCGAATGGCTGATGTGCTTTATTGGGTTTGATTGCTTCCGTTCAGAGGAAAGTGTCGCTCCTTGTTCGTATTTATTAGATCATTTTGAGGCCTTATAATATAAGGTATCTATCAAGGTGTCATCTAGTCGGCTTATGTTCAGTTTCGACTTCACCATATTCAGGATTAGTGGGTTATATTCTCATCGGTGTAGTTCCCTGATCTTCATTTTTGCGGTACATTCATTGCATTGGACTTAGCTAAAAGAGATCACATGTGTTGAAGTATGATATGAACGTGGATAGCTCTAAGTATCAAGCTCGACTTCATAACTCAACCACAGTAACTCGTGACGGGTTCACCAATAGACATAGCTTCTAGACTAGGGGAAAAATGACCGTGTTGCAACCTATAACACCACCCAAAGTTGGCATAGCACACTTTCCTATGTCTAAGGGACCTTACATTGTGTTGGACTTAGCTAAAAGAGATCACATCTGTTGAAGTATGATATTAACATGGATAGCTCTATGCATCAAACTCGACTTCATAACTCAACGACAATAGCTCATGACGGGGTCACCAATAAACACATGTGATACTCTCAGTCTTCGGTTTTCTGAGACTAGTAATTTCTTGGTTTGGTTTAGAATCTACCATAATCTTTTTTGGGACTAATTTTAAAAAGTTTCCTTTGTTCAAATTTTAATTCCTCTTTTTTTAAGGGCTTTGTATATGAAAATATTCATATTTTCGGCCGGGGATATGTATTCCCATTGTTGTAATCAGGTTTATTAAATGAAAATTATATACAACCATAAATGTATACCATATACTTTGGTTAAAACGATGTCGTAGTGAAGCGTTTTCACTTTTTAAACAGGTTTCTAGTATGTGATGGCATCCAAGACAATGACGACTCAGGAGCTTGCTATGGAAGGTGAGAAGCATTTGGAAGAAACTATTGAAGCGGCTTTTCAGATCATTTCCGCAATGAACGATGAGCTTTGCAATCCTTCCTTCTGGTCTACATCAGCCACCGCCGCTCAGACGACGACGGCGAACGGTTCCAACGGCGTGGCTCTCGTTTCCGGTGACGCGGCTACGATTGATGGACAATCGAATCATTCGGAATCCGGTGGTGGTGGTAGCGGAGGAAGCGGAAATAGCGCTTTGGATGAGGCTAGTCTTCGCTATAAGAACTCTGTGACTTCGCTTCGTGCTGTTCTTACTGCGATTCCAAATTCACAAAAGGTATTGAACTTAAATAGTGATGTTCTTACTGTAATCTGAGAAATCATTTGCTCTGATATTTGTTCTGGAGTGAGGAAATTTAAAATTTCTAGGGCTTCTTGAGATAATAGAATGCCAAAATCCTTGAATCAATAGAGTAATCTATAACAGCTTGATCCAATCGAATTACTGATAGCAAATTCTGAGCAATGTGAAGAGTTTAGATGTAGGATCTATTGCTTGCTAAATGCTAAGTACATTGTTCTTAATAAGTATTGTGAACTTGTCCAATACTTATTAAGCTAATTCAAAATCAGGGCTTTTCATTTTGTTCATCCATTACAGGCAAACGCATCTGAAACCGAAAATGGCTTAGGATCTCCTGAAAGTGAAGATGAAATCGAGAAGTTAGAGGAGCAAGCCTTAAGTCTCCGAAAGGTAAGCTTTGTGCAATTTTCTACGTTTGTTTGTTTTCAATTAGAATGTTACTACATAGCTACAGTATTGCTATCTATTGCACCACATTTCAACTTAAATAGTATTGAACATTTTATTCATATTTTGTAGTATAAAAGTGTTCTTCTGCTCACTTTAATTAGTTATATGTACAAACGATTGTAAAACCATGAAAACGTTAATAATGTCTTTAATACATTTCAGTCATCTTGTCTTTTGTTGGCATCAAAATAGTGAAACTTTTGTGAATGCAGGAGATTGCAAAGAAGAATGTTCATGTGAAAGAATTAATCGATAAACTTCGGCAACTTATAGCAGATATTTCTACATGGCAAAGCCCTTGTTCTGTTTGAGTGGTTTTCTTCTTTTGGATAATGGTGAGGTCAGTTTAGACATAGAGAACCCCTCGATGTTGTATTAGTTCTAGATATTTTGTTATTTTGAGAACAAGAATCCAGAAAATTTCGGGAATATGACTTTGTATATAAAAATATTTCAGACTAATATCTTCAAAACCTGTGTCTGTTTGTATGACACTTTTTTGCTTGTATTAATCTGTTCAAAAAACATCAATTGTGTATGGTTTGAGGAATCAATTTCCGGATCTTTTGAGATAAGCCATAAAACCAAGACCAGCTACTAATGCTGCTCCAGCCGCAACTCCACTGTAAGCAGCGGCCCAAGCGTCTGCCTGTACATATTCCATTGCTTCTGCTGATACTGATGCTCTTTTTCTTCTTCGTCCTTTACCGTCTTTTGAATCATCTAAATGCAATCTCAGACTCTGCAATTTACAATGAATCAATCAATTTAGCATGAAAAAAGGGTCTATGGGAGTTAATTATCTCATCTTTGAGTTTGTTTCTTGATGTTCTTCATGAAATATCAAAACAGAAGTTTAAGGCAGGAAGAAAGTTTTCTTTTTATATCTTGTTTACCTTCCAGCCAATTGATTTTGCATGTTCTATGGCTGCATGAAGGTCACTATCTGAAGCCAACAACACTTTATCTTGGTCTTCGTCTTCATACTGCAGATTATAATCATCCTTTTAGTATGACAAATAACTGCATCATTCTCTTTTGTAATAAGTTATTACGTACCAAAATTTGAGGTAAGTTATCTGGATCGATATCATCCCCTAACCTCTGAAGGATTGCGGTGACCACTTCTGTCAAACTCCGAGTATCTGCAAATTAAGGATCAACCCAATAGAGTAAACACAAGATCCATACCATTTTATAGTGAACCAATACCAAGATTATGTTTACCGCTTATGAATCTGTGTTTTCTGTGCTTTCTGTCTTCAATCTTGAAAGAAAATGTATTTGCAAACGGGAAAGATTTTCCTGTCTCAGCTTCAGAGGCAACTTTTATGGAGCTCTCACTGAAAAAAGTGTTTCCCATGTTGCCAACAAAGTCAGTAAGACTGCAAAATTTTATTCAAAAGGTAAATTGATAAATGCTATAAGCCAGACTAGCTAATGACCTCCTTGAGTCATCGTCGTCCTCATTAGGAGACAACGCCATTGCTGAATCCCAAAACTTTTGCATCATTGTGTTTGTCACCTCATTACCTATTCCCGCGGTAGTTCCAGCCTGAACGCATCAAAATAACGAGTGAAATTGTCTTTAGAGAAAGAAGAGTAGATATGTTGTACACGAAATAACTGACAAAAGTTTCAGGAAATGGGAGTTACCGTGGCAACAGCAGCATGGGTAACATTGATTACATCGACAACTGCAACAACATCTCCTTCTGCAATCAGAAACTTTTCTGTTGTTAACATATGTTTGACTTTGTAGTTTTCGTAACACTTTACAGTTGAAAAGGTTTCAGATTTTTAACCTTTGTCAGTAACGGGAAGGTGTAAGAATTTTCCCTCGTGCATAATGTGCAGAGCTTCAACAATTGGTGTGTCAACTGTCGTAGATTCTGGATTCTGAGTCATAACCTGTGCATTAATGATCAAGAACAAACGATTAAACTCACTAAACTGGAAATAGAGATCTAAGATAGTTAGAAATTTGTACCAAACTTTGAAACTAAACTTGAACGGAGGTTAACCTTTAGATCCTACCTTTTCCACTGTAGTTTCAGATGGAGGAAGATTTTCAGCCACAACCCGCATCAGGATATCCTTGGAACTAGAGAAATGAAAATATAACTCTTGAAGTTAGTGATAATTATAAAAGAAAGACAGAAGAGTTTAGCCAGTGCATAATCTAGTTAGCAAGTTAGTTAGAGTCAATAATACGAATAAAGAGGAGATTAGATAGATTTATATGTGGTAAATGTGGTTTGGTAGAGTTGGGTTTATCTTGAACAAGTTCATCAGTTCTAGTTTTATATATACGATTTTGCAGAAGTATATGAAAGCCCAACCATTTAGCTAATATTATAGTATCTGAATGGAAGCTAATAGAAACACTAGAATGGCAAAATAGGGATGAACGCAAGAGTTTCAGAATCTATAGGCTAAAGAAGACAAAACTTGAAAAGCTTTCTAAAAGTAGAACTCACGTAAATATCCCTTGAAGCTTGTCCTCAATTATCACGACTGCACAGCTTGATTGAAATTCAACCATCTTCTTTGCTACAGTCAACACTGTATCTGTCGGTGAGACTTTCAAAACACTGAACAAACAGTACACCAGTGTAAAGTTATAACAACATGATGGCGCAGAAAACAATAAAATCATTCAAGATTGTAATAAAAATTTAATTAGAAAATGAAGAGATTACCTACTTTGTATCATCTGGTATAATCGTTGATAAAGAAGGTCTAAACATCCGGTCCCGTAGCGTTTCGATGAAAGTGTTGGGAACTGCATGAAGTAATTAACATATTGGACATTCTGATCCCATATAAAAAAACCGATAAATGTTATTCTAGCAGAAAGAGTTTTGTTTCTTGCCCACCTGAAGTGTTTGTACCCCAGCTTTTCTCAACACCTTCAACAGCAGCAGCTATTGCTTTACCTTTCTCAGCTGCCCTCTCCATACGAGCAATCGCATCATACAGACACTTTGCTATATCTAATAAAGCAATAACTTCGCCATTTTCCACAACTGGCAGATGTCTAAACTTTCCTATAGATTTAAATTAAGATTCATTAAGGATTCATATGCAACAACTAAAGGAAAACAAGTCTCTCTATATTAGAGCAAACAGGCAAACCTAGAACCATCTTCTGGAGGGCTTCAACAGCAAGTGTTTCTGAGAGAACAAACATTGGGTTCTTCGTCATAATCTTGGATACAGGAGTTTCCTCGACATTAAGTTCCTGTGAAATCACTCGTGTAGCTATATCCTGAAAATCCAACAAAAGAGGTTACAGACACAGAAATTATGAAGTCTCCTATTCCATGTTTTTAACAAACTTTTACCATGTTACAGTGGCATACCTTGTCTGTAAGAATCCCACAAAGCATTTCATTAGCGTCAGTCAACAACAAGGCATCGACTCGTCGTGAAGCCATCCTCTTACAAGCTTCATATATAGTTGTCGTTGCTGGAACAGTAAGAGCTTTCGATAGTCTTAATCGCTTAACAGTTCGCTCGCCCCCGGTTAAACCTCTGCTCCAAATCCAAAACGATCATATAAAAAAGCTAAAAAGTTAAGCCAAATCACCAATAGCTTCAGTGGACAAGAGAGATAGAACCAGGACTAAATTTACGTATTTCTAAAGGAACAAAAATCACTCCTAATAACCAACATCACAGAGCTAATACATCAAATAAAAACATGAGGAGCTAAACGTTCTCGATTCATTTCATAAGATAATGAACTAGGGTTTATATATGAGACAGAGAGAGAGAGACTTACAAAGGTGAACGAGAAACAGTAAAAGATCTCCGGCCAGTGTCGGGACCTCGTTCGCCAATTTCCATAGATTTCTTCTTTCCGTGCAATGAGGCAGTCGTTACAGATAAGCTCCGTCTTGATGACCCGCCTTGGCTAGCCATTACTACTGCAGAAGAAATCAAACCCTTGAAATCGTCAACGCTGACGAGATATCGACTTGATTAGATGTTTTAAACAAATTCCAAAAAGGAAAGTTCTCTGGAATCGCAAACGCGAATTGAACAAACAAATACTAAGAATAACTAAAAATATTGAAAGTAAACTCGTGGAATCAAAAGCTATATTACCAGGCAAATTCGTTGGGTCAACAAATTGGATTTTGAGGTTGAAATCACTTGAGCTAACGAAGTTGGGATTAGTTTCCTTAACAGATGCTCTATTATCTCAAATATTCGTGAGGGAAAATTGCCAAAGAGAAACGACGATTGCTGAGGAAAACGAAGATTGCAGGGATTCTCCCGGGAAAGTGATGGGAAAATGGAAGAAAGAAATACTATTATGAGTTTTCTCTTAAAAACGTTTTTGTATTTTCTTGCCCCAATCGGATTCCTTGATTTCGATGCTCTGTATGTATGTCGACTTAAGGCAACCTTTTTGGTTTTCAATTTTGGTCTTTAATTATTTTTCAACAACATTTTGATCTTTTTATCTTTTGTTATTTACAATTATAACCTCAAGATTCGCTGACTAAATGACAAGTGGCCGTGAGATTTGTTTCCCATTTGGCAAAGGGTGTTATCGTAATTGTCTATTTACGGTCGTTATTATACACGAGTTGATATATTTTTCTTTTTTATTTCCACCAAAATCCTGATTTGGTAGATGACAAACAAAGTTGTCGAGTTTTCACTACTTGGTCATATGATCAATCAAGACATGAACGCAAGGGTTGATACATTTTGGATTATGTTTAGGCATAGCCTAATGGGCCGAAAAATAAAAACCCAACATAAACAAAACGCTTAAACAGAAACTACCTTACCCTCGCGGCATGCTGCGGTGGGTGGGTACTGATCCAAGCTCAATTTAAATTTGTGTATAAAAAACTCAGATTTAAAATGTCCAGAAAAAATCTAGAAGATTTTGGGTAACCAAAAAACATTTAGGTTATTATGGGTAATTTATGGGTACCCACAGATACCCAAATTTGTATTTTATATCTTAAGATTTATATCTACGGATCGAATTTGCATTCAAATTATATTTTTAAAAACTAACAAATACCCGAACACTCAAATACCCGAAAAATATCAAAATACTCATTAATTTTACAAAAGTTTAATTACTATTGCAAAATAGTGATACATTAGCCAATAATTGGTTACATAAGCATCCAAGTGATGTAATAACAACTTTACTAATATGAAAAAAAAAGTAATACCGACTCTAGTTAAGTAATCATAATTAGACACTGGAAAGTAAACGAACACATCTTATATATTATTTGCGAAATGATTTTTGTCAAAAAGCTTACGTGTCCACACCACGTTTAATTTTGATGTGGTAGATTACAAAGTTACCATAACATTAAATTACTAAATTAACCTCACATTCAATTTTGTTTACTTATAATATTTAAATAATAACTTAATTTTTTTTATAATATAGATAATTACATTAAAAATTCATAATTTAAATTAAAATTTATATAAAATAAAATTTAAACCCGTAAATTAATTAATTTGTTTTTTTGACTTAATTTTTTTTAAATAATGATATTTTAAATTTTAAAATTATCTGAAGATTAGTTAAGAAAATCTTATATATTTTAATCAAAAAACTTATGTGTCAACAACACATTTAATTTTAACTTGGTTGATTACAAAGCTGCCATTAATATTAAAATTTAATTTCTTGTTATAATTAAATTATTTTCTAAATTTTATAACGTATATAATTAGATTAAATACATACAAAATCAAAATTTTACATCTAAATAAAATAAATTTTTATTTATTATAATTTTTTTGACTTAATTTTTTTTTTTAAAGAAAATATAACAATCTCTTAAATTTCAAATTATCTGAAAATTAGATAATAAGATACTAATTTTTAAGAAGATAAAGATAATTACAAATTTTTTGTACTTATCATCATCTTTAATAAATCATATTCCTATTTGAACTTTATGGTTTTTAAAAAGAATTGCTTTGTCAAAATTTTTAAATTTTATTCAAATAACATGAAAAGCTTTGTCAAAATATTTAAATTTTATTCAATTAACATGAAATGAATGATATAAAAGAGAAATTCTACATTGATAGTTCAAAAAGTATATAAAAAACAGTTAGAAAATTTTTTTTTAATGTTTTTGTGTTACATTCATATGCTTATAAAAAATAAAATCAACACAATTTTATTTAAGAATTAAATTATGATTTTTATTTTCTTTTCAATGTTAGAATTCACATGTTAATGAAATAAAAAATCAATGTAAGATATTTGTGCCAAAAAATTTGACCAATAATATTTTCAACGCATAGAAAATTATTTCAAAAACATAACTATATGTATAATATTATTTGTCATATATGAGGTCAATGAAAGCAATTATCTATATATTATTTTCAAATACATAATGTTATTTTACTTTATGTCTTAAAAAATTTGGTTTATAAAAATTTATTTTTCACATATTGAATTTTACTTTTTGGTGTTTTAGTCTATGTCTGAATTTGTTTTGCTTGAATGTACACAAATTAAAAATTTTAATTTTGTATTTCCTAAAAAGATCATCATTTTATATTTTCATATTATTAAGAAAAAAAATGAAAAATGGTTTAAAAGAAAAAAAAATGAAAAATTAAATTTGTCTTCACCTTTAATTTAATTTTTTGTCATGGTTTTACAAAATAATATATCTATTTTGAAACAAAAGAAACCTCAAAAACAACTTATATTATAAAATGGAGGAGATAATATATAAAATAAAATAAATTTTGAAAAAATTATAACAAAATTTTTATACTCGCACCAAAAGTGTCGGAAAATCACCTAGTTACAAAATAAAATAACATAATCTTTTATGGTCCTTAGTTACCTAATGTGTACCCACTACCCAGTAAGATAAACCTGAATAAAACTTTTTACTTATGGGTACCCACCTGTTTTAAACCCAATATTTTTAGTATTAAAAACAAGTTTTTAAGCATACAATAATTTATGAATTATGGATATCCACGGGACGACCCTATTTTAACATCCCTACCTAATAGCCCTGAGAATATTATCCGTATCCGTCGGATATCCGTATCCGTATCCGAAAATTGATCCGAAAAACGGATATCCGGTCCAAACGGATACGGATACGGATAGTAAATTTATATATCCGACGAATACGGATACGGATACGGATACAGCAAAAAGTTGGACCGGATATACGGATATCCGGCCCATTAAGAATTAAAGCCCAAAAATTACAATTAAAATCGGAATTAAACTTGTGTAATTTAAGCCCATCAAAATTGAAGCCCATATACCTTATTCTAGCTTTCTTCTTCGTAACATACTTTCATTGTCAGGAAAAAAAAATCAATCTGAAGCCGAAAGATTCATTCAAAACCCAAGCTTCGATTTCTTCGAAATTATTCTTCCTCTGGGTAAAATCTATCACTTTGCTGTTTAGAATCAGGTATGAACTTCTCATTTCTTTGTATTAATTGTTGCTAAACGATTTAGGTTTGATTTGAAACAAAAACCTAAATTTCTAAGGTTCGTTTTTGATTGAACTATTTCTTCTTGCAGAAGCTTGGTTAATCTATCTGTTTTGGTCTTCAAGAACACAAAGAACACGAAGAGTGAGGTAAATTTCTCTGATCTTAATTTTGTGTACTGAGTTTTTTTTTTCTTCAGATAAGTAATCGATATTTTAGGATTTATGAATCTGATAATTAGGGTTTGCTAGTTCTGTAATAATTGTTATATGCTGATTTTTAGTATTTTAAAACTTCTTTTGTTCAAAGTTTAGACCCACCGATGTGCTGTTCTCATTTTTAGATGAATTTCACATTGTTCCTAACATGTTAAAAATTGTTTAGAATGATGAGGTCATTATGTAATTGAATTGAATATATATATAAGCACTAGTTGCGACTTGAGCCGTATATCAAGGTTAATTAGTAGTAGGTGTGAACAATGAGCCAATCACGGAACTACTATTTTTATCACACAATTTCTATATGAAAAAGTCTGGACATTGTTTACTTTCTTACACTTATCATTGTACAAAGTGTAAGATATGATTAGTGATTTTAATACAATACAAGT
>OVAX01001214.1:0-50862 GCA_900406405.1 Lepidium africanum
CCCTAAACCCTAAACCCTAAACCCTAAACCCTATACCCTAAACCCTAAACCCTAAACCCTATACCCTAAACCCTAAACCCTAAACCCTAAATTTTATTTCCTACTTTCCCATATTTTCCTATATATATTCTTATTTTCAAAATTCTTTCCATATAACTTTTTTACATTTTACCCTTACATTTCTTCCTATTTGGTACTAATTTCCTCTTTTTTATCTCTTTTTCCAATTATTTTTCCTGTTTTATCTATATTTTCCCATCTTCTTATTTTCCACTCCCTATTTTCCTATATTGTATTATTTATATATGAGTGTATATACGAGTGGTTGTGTCTTTTGTATGTGTGTTTTGTATTGGTTGGCAAATGTGACATTTATGAGGGGGATTTCTCGTGATATATGTTTGCTAGAACTTTGGGTTTTGTTGATATTATACCATCTTCTTTTTTTAAGCAGCTGCAAATGCGATCTCTGCATGTTTTTGAGACTTCCACAACGAAGCTTACATTTTTTTACTGCAAGAGCAAGAAAATATATATATATCAGATATTTTTTGCAAACCTTATCTTATTTACTTTCCCATTTCTTGCTTAGTTGCCCAAATCTATCAATAATTAGGCCACTTTATTACACAAAGCCTAAAGCCCTGTGTGCTCAAAATCTAAAGCCTTAATGTCGATAAAGTAAAAGCCTAAAGCCCATGTCTTATTTAATAATTGGGTTATATTTTAATAGAACTTGGGTTAAACAAATTGAACAACAGACCCAGATCATATCATTTGATGTGTGCTTGGCTTTTTGACTGTAGTTGCTCATTTTATCTTTCATTTCCTGCTATTTAAGGCGGCAAATGTTTTACATATGTATAATTACTTATCACGCTGGATTAGCATTTGTTCACCACTTAAAGCATCTTCTTAGCAAAGTTCGATCATCTTTACCATGATTTCAATTTTGTTACACTTCGCCAACTTGGATTTTCACTAACCTGATGAAGCAGTGAAGTATTCGAAACACTCCTAACAATATAATCTTCAGCAGTTTAGGAATTTAGGATCAGCCGTAACTGTTTATTCTTCTCTCTAAATGCTTTCACATCATGCTGATTTCATAAAGCTCTGTTGATGAAGATGATATAAAAACAAAACGTCACCAAATCCAGAAAGCAAACACAAGGGAGTCTACAATACTAATTGTATCAGTTCATCAATCAAATTTGGCTATTACAAAGTTGTGTTGTTCATATAATCCTTTCTAGGCTACAATGAATTCATCAATATCCTTAAATCCTTCGCACTAGGCAAAAAAGTTTGGTTACAAAGTTTTAGGTTAAATCAAGATTACGTCTTCTCTTTCACCAATTCCATAGAGAAAGAAACAATTGGATATGAAATTTACTAGAAACCTTCTTTCTGGGTTTTATCGAAACAACATAAAGAAAAAGAAAATAGGAAGAACCGCAAAGAATAAGATGAAAGGCAAAAAAAATTATAGGCCTAAAATCGTACAATTTGACATAAACGGGAGAAGAAGAACCAATATTCAATCCAAATTCAAAATCTAGGGTTTTATCGAGACAAAAAAAGAGGAAATAATCGAATGGAGTAAGATGAAAGGCAACAAAAACTATAGATCTAGAATCGTACAATTTGACATGAGTCACAAGAAATCATAACGGAAATTAAAATCGCATACCAAAAGAGAGTAGCTATATCGTCTTCCTCTGATTATTCCATATACTCAACGGATTTCTCTCCAGAAAACAATCTCCACGACAAACAGAGAAAAAAGGAAAATGTCTTTATAAAAATTCAAAACAGAGAAAATATACAGCTAACGGAAAACAGAACGGTAAAAAACATTAAATAAAATGATGTTCCTGTGTTTTACACGTGTAGCTTAGACATGCCACTCGGCCCAAATATGTGGCCTACACATTAATTATGCTGGATGCAGTTATAATCTGTCTAGCCCAAAACAATTAAATTTTTATGGCCAACAAAATTTCCATTCTGCACATCAAACTATTTCCTATGGTTTAGAATTTGTCTTTTTTTATATTGTATTTTCTATAAATGATTTGAATCATTCTACTATGCAAAACATAAACCAAATACAACTCTTGCAGTTGAGATACCTTCTTTTCTCTTTCCTTTTTTGGTAACAAGAGGTTACGGGCCTTCGGCCCATAAATCCCCTTGGAACCGGGGAAGCCTATGTGAAAACCGCTCTCAAGTGCAGATCGAATCCTTCACTTGAGCTCTTAGACCGTTGGTACTAAGTGTCTTCAAGACCTTTGGTACCAAGTGTCCTCAAACCAGTTGAGCTAACACTTGGTGCAATTGAGATACCTACTTTGTTTTGTTTGATCAACATCTCTATTCGTACTCATTTATCATACTTATTAAATTAAATCGATCGATCGATTTCTTATTAGTATTTAATATTTAAAAAATTGTGTGTTTTTGCTACAAATTTCGTTGATTTATCACGTGTAGAATACAAAAAATATTAGAGACCTCATCTTTTCAAGATTTTAAATATTTTCTGAAGTTTTAGGTACGAAATCAAAGATTAGTAATTAATAAGAATCTTTCTTTGTTTTTGCTACAGATTCTGTAAATTTACCAGGCGTATATACAAAATAATCATAAACCTCATCTTTTCAATATTTCATATCTTTCAAGAAATTTTTAAATACAAAATTAGATATTACTGTTTCACTATAAGAATCTTTAGTATTCGTGCTGCAAATTTTGTTAAGTTATCAGGCGTATGATATAAAGTAAATTAGAGACTCATCTTTTGTATTCTTTTTTGCTTATTTACAACTTTAAAACTTCATAACGAGTGGTCTTCTTCGAGTCCATGTTGTTCCTCTCTTTTATGAGTGGTTAGACAAAACTCATATACACGTGACCTATCCTTGTCTTTCGGATCCATATAGTTCCTTTACTTACCTCCACACAATTCTTGAATGGTTGCTTGCTTTAGTTACACTATTGTTTGTGGGATATCTATCTCTAAGGGCGCATGCATATATATATATATATATATATATTAACTTATCTGATTTTATCTACAATTTAGATTTCGGATCACAAAATGTGCCTAAGGCTTTCTCCGTGCGGTTTCAGATCTGTAAAGGTGTGAAAGTCTTACATTATATACTTTGGAAGAGTTTAATTAAAGGCTAGTTGCCAGTTGCATTGTAGCACATGAATTGGTCGCTTCATTAATTAGTATTGTTGTGAAAAGTAAAAGAAAAAAGTAAGGAAAGAGGCCGCTATTGCATGGGTATGAGCACGTACGTGAGATCGATGGCTATGAACCGCACATTGAATATATTAAACCCGGTCACTCTGCTTATAAATACCAAAGCTTTAGAACAGATGTCTTGTATTAAACCAAAAAAACAGAAGATTAGATGGCACCAAACGGGAGAAGGAAGAGCGTAAGCGGAAGCGTGGTGAAGCCGCCGCCGCCACCAAAGCTCACGAAGGCACTTCACAGGACACTGTCAGACATATCGTTGAATTTCCACAGAGAAGAAGAGAGAGGACTCGGGACGATAGTAGAGGTGGAGAAGGCAAAGTGCGAGTGCTGCGGGATGAGGGAAGAGTGCACGATGGAGTACATAGAAAGGGTGAGGGAGAAGTTCTTGGGAAACTGGATATGCGGTCTCTGCTCAGAGGCGGTCAAGGAGGAGAAAGATAAGAAGGAAGAGGATGGGCTCGAAGGGGCCTTAAAGGAGCACATGAGTGCCTGCCTCAGGTTCAACAAGCTCGGGAGGGAGTATCCTGCTCTCTTCCAAGCCGAGGCCATGAGAGACATGCTCCGGAGAAGCACCAGGGGTCAGTCTATTAGCCCTAAACCGACTCCTCACAATAAGCCCGCCATTTCCCGAACTTCAAGTTGTATTCCTGCCATCACCAGGGACCTTAATTAATTTTTCTTACAGCATACCGTTTTATTTAGTCCATAGCTAATAGCCTTATATATAGTCTAATACACACATATTGCCCTACTTAATAAAATGAAATTCTGCTAGCTAATTCTTGTAAAATGTGTGGTAATGAGTTCCTATATTAATTTATTATTACATTATATGAAGAGCATGGTTTTCTTCTTTTATTTTGTTTTTGATACTAGATATATAACATTTTTTTTTTGTCGGAAAAAAACAAGAAAAGCTCGGTTTAAGAAACCCTCAACCGAGCTCGCACCATGTTATACAGCCATGTTGTCTAATATCAACCATGTTTTATGGATATTGTATTTCCCAAAATCTGTAAGTTCACTGTCTCAAACTCTCAATATACGCTGGATTTGTTGATGACAAACACAAGCTTTTTAACCAGATTAATAGTTTAGTAGTCCCATTACAAGGAAATATAAGACCAGAGAATATAAATTTAATTTCTGTCCTTTGGATTTTAGGTTATTACATGTTATCAAAAAGCTGAACAATGATTTTCTTCTTCTTTCGTGCTGACAAAGAATATGAGTTGGGATATGAACAAGAAAAAGGAATAGATGTGACTCCTTCCGATGGGATTTGGGCCCGTTCTTGCAGATCTCCATTGCAAACGTTCGTATTTTAGGTCGTCAACTCACCATCAAAAGTAGTTTACGATCGAGATGTTTAATTACTACCTTCTATATGTACATATAGTACAGATAAGAAAGGAATACGGCTTGAAATATGGAAATTCACAATTTTCGTCCTTTTTATATAAGAGATATAAAGAATATATATATATATATATATATATATATAGATATAATAGAGTGTGAGTGAAGGAAGTGGAAAGGAAGCAACACGGAAAAGGTGGAGGAGAAAAAGGGGGTACTTGTTGTATGTATGTATAAAGAATCAAGGAGTGAGTTTGTGTGTGCGTTTGTTTAAAAAAAAGAAAAAGAATACGAGCAAATGAGGAGAAATGGAGAGGAGGCAGAGGTGGTGGAGAAGAGGAGAAAGAGGAGAAGGGAGGTACTGCAGGTGGCTCTCAGGGCAGGCTGCTTAGCTGCTTCAGCCACAGCCATGGCGGTGATGGTCACGGCTACTCAGGAGGGAGTGGCAGACATCTACGGCTTCAAGCTCACTCTCTCCTCCAACTGGTCTTTCTCTCCCTCCTACCAGTTAGTCTTCTTCTTCCATTCTTCATTTCCTTACGAGCATGTGTTTCAAATGCCAGAAATTCTGGTTAACAGAAACAAATGACATGAGATTATTGTGTGCACCACTTTAAAAACTCTGATTTCATGATCTTGGTGTGAAGGTATGTGGTGGGGGTATGCACAGCGACCATGCTCTATTCCCTGTTCCAACTCTGTTTGGGTGCGTACAGGCTCCTCACTGGATCTTCCATCACTCCTTCCCACTTCCAAGCTTGGCTTTGCTTCACCTCCGATCAGGTCCCTCATTATCCCTTCTGCATTCCTTATTCTTCTGATCGTAACCCATAGATTTACTGTGTTTATGTGCTGCGCGCAGCTCTTTGGTTACTTGATGATGAGTGCTGGATCAGCCGGTTCTGGAGTTACCAACCTCAACAAAACCGGCATCAGGCACACTCCTCTCCCAGACTTCTGCAGGACCCTTTCTTCTTTCTGCAACCACGTTGCCCTTTCTCTCATCTTAGTCTTCATCTCCTTCCTCTTCCTCGCCACCTCTACCCTGTTTAGTGTCCTTGTGCTCTCCACTCCCTAGTCTTATGGACCCTACATTCTTGTTGCTTTATATTGCCCAACTACTTGCGTGGCAAAATCAATGTATTTTTCTTTTGAAGTATTTCTCTACAAGACACATAAAGCTGATGCACTACAAACTACACCCTAGATGCAATAGAAATTGAATTTACGTCCAATCATACTTTGGGTACAGAGACGTTGATCCCTAGAAGTGAGAGATCCTTAGCGAGCGATTCTGAATTCATAAAACATAACCCAGCCATCCCTATCTCTATTGCAGACTTGACGTTGGTTGGCCTGCGTATGAGAGAGTCCCTCAGATCGAAATGATTTCTTTAGATAGCCACAGAGTTCCGTTACAAACTTTTCTAACCTGTCATCGATGAATATACAGTCGGAAGGCTCAAGTCCGAGATGTCTAACAACCTCGAGATAAAATTCTCGATCAGGCTTTCTCTTTCCTGGAACAAAAAAAGAAAAAACAAACATTAAGTGTTGTAGGAGGACACAAAGAATAAGACAGGCAAGAAATGCGTGTGGTACCAGTATTACAGGAACAAAACGTCCATGATAAGTAGGCTGAAAGCTTTAACTTGTCTTCGATCATGTTATACCTATGAAACACAAAGAGTCAACAGACACGAAGCTAACTAGCCATTTCTCATTTGAAGACTGTTTTCCAGGATGAATACCAGATGGGATAATTGGTGAAAGCATGAATCTCCAAGTCCTGAGCTGCCAAGGTTTGAAGAAGCTCTTGCATGCCATCTAAGTAGGAGTATCCCGATCTCATGCACTCCTTTAGCCCTGTATGCCATTTTTTGATAAAATTATAGAGGATTGATTGATGATATAATGAAATTCTGAAAAAAAACAATATAAAAAATTCCCAGAAACAATCTATCTATTTCACCTTCCAAATCAAATTCCCTCCCGTCTATGAAAAATTTCCTTGCTAGTTCCTCCTAAACCAAAAATCAAAACAGAAGAGATGATGATGATGATGATGGTGATGATCTAGATAATCTAATGAAGGATGGAAAGAGAGAGAGAGAGATTGGTAGCAACCTCATCAATCAAACCCTTTTCAAAATCGATCCAGGCCATCGGGTGTTTGCACTCTAGAAGTTGATTCATTGGCATCCTGAAAAGAAAGTAAATGATTAAGGAGAAGGAATAATGGAGGTGGGAAGAAAAAAGAGGGGAAATGAGAGATTCACCCGAAGAATGCTGGAACGTCGTGATAGAATGGATCACGGACGATGGTGTCCATGACGTCGAAGAGGAGAACCGGAAGTTTCCTTATCGGAACAGTGCTGCTGAGAGTGCAAGAAAGAGAAGCCGGATCACGCTTCTTCCAGAAATCGGTGGGTTTGAAATTGAACAAGTCCGTCGATGTATGCATCGCCGCCGCCATGAGAGACTTTTAGTTCTACTTCAGAATCCTGATAAGCAAAGTAATCAAAGCCACAGGGAAGGGGAAACACGAAACGCCTGCGTTTTGAGAGGGAATAAAAATTGAAGCTGATTGGTCCACGTGACATTAATAGGGATGACGTGGTGAAGCGGAAGACAAGGGGCCCATGACTTGCACTGCACTATGAATGAAGATGATGGAGTGAGGAGGAGTGGGACAGAGAATCCCAATCACGCTTCTCCACGACTCAACCGCCACTTTCTTTCTCCTATTTATAAAGCACTGAACGTCTTTTTGCTCAAATTACAATATTAACACGGCCTTACAACTTACTACCCAAACCACAGCTAAGTAAGGATGATGATGATCTCTGCTCGGTCGACTTGTAATCTAATAATGGTGTCCATTTGGACGGTGAATATGATGTTTGCAGCGGCTCAAGGTCCAAGGAATTTCAAGGTTGGAGACGAGTTTGGATGGAGAGTCCCACTCCAGAATGATACAGCCATTTACAGCCACTGGGCCAGCATCAACCGTTTCCACATTGGTGATTCACTCTGTGAGTTTATTATTCCTTTGTTTTTTTATTTTTGCTATCTCCATCGGTCGGTTACTTTAACTATCAAAAACATAATATCAGCGTTTGAGTACGACAAGGACTCGGTGATGGAGGTTGATAAATGGGGCTTCTACCACTGCAACGGCAGCAATCCCATTACAGCCTTCGACAATGGAAACAGCACGTTCAACCTTGATCGCCCTGGTCTCTTCTACTTCATCAGTGGCTCTGATGGCCACTGCACTAGCGGTCAGCGTCTCATCGTGGAAGTGATGCATATCCACCAACATGATGATCATCAACATTACACTTATAATGATTCCATGCCTCCATCTATCTCACCTCTCTCCGCCACTCCTTTTGCCTCCTCTGCTGCCTCCTCCTCCTCCCTCACGCCCACTCCCTTTGCTCTGCATTTCTTTCTTCTTGCTCTTTTCTGCTGTCTACCTTAAAGATACTATTAGCCAGCTCTCTTCTTCTTCTTCTTTGATTTTGCATATTTTTTAGTTTTACATGTTGTCTTGTTATTTTTTAGTTTTACCTTACGATATTACTAGATCCTTCTCTTCTTCAATAGCTCTCTTCTTCTCCGTATAACCAACCTTTAAACAAAACAATGAAATAGTTAAAACTTAACCAGTAGCGACATAAGAGCGAATGAAAAAATAACGATTAACAAAGAGAGATAGATCACTCGTAAATAATAACAAACGAATAGAAAGTGGGCTTTTATCATAAATATGGGCCTCTTGTCACGGGCTTACCCAAAAAAGAAGACCCCAAGAGAAGAGAAGAGAGAAGATAGTCGATAGCTTGGAAAGGACAAATGGCGCTTTGTCTCCGCCCTTCACTCACCCAGCCTCGACCACCAAGCAGCCTTACCGTCGTAATTGGTAGGAGAAGCTCCACTTTTATCCGATGTGGCCCCCGCGACAACCGTGGACCTCTTCTGAAAGGTCGTATTTTGAGCTCCGAAGCCATCCAATCGATCCAATCTCTCAAGCGAGCCCAACGCACCGGTTCCCTTTCCCTTAGCCTCCCTCCTCTCCGCCGTCTCCTTAAGTCCGACCTCCTCTCCGTCCTGCGTGAGCTCCTCCGCCAGGACCACTGCACCCTCGCTGTCCACGTTCTCTCCACCCTCCGTTCCGAGTATCCTCCCCCTGACCTCGATATCTACGCTGACGTCGTCAATGCCCTCTGTAGGAACGGGGAACGCGAAGAGATTGACCGTCTCATCGGCGAAATTGAGAGAATAGAGGGCGGCTACCAGAGCGACAAGGCCCTCGGCAAGCTGATCAGGGCGGTGATAGGAGCCGAGAGGAAGGAGTCGGCAGTGAGAATATACGCCATGATGAGAGACAGCGGGTGGGGAACGGAGGCGTGGGAGGCAGACGAGTACGTGGCGGAGGTTCTGAGCAAGGGCCTCCGGAGATTAGGGGAACAAGACTTGGCCGCTCAGATTGCCACTGGAAGGTAATTCATTCATTACTAAACAAATATTCAATTCTAAACTGACATTTGAAAAGGGTTTTTGGAAATGGAACAGAGTAAGAATAGATGGTGGTGGTACTGCTAAGGGACTGTCCAATGGTGATGTGGTGTGATATATGGACCTCAAGTTCTTCTTCCTCTTCCTCCAGATGTCAGGACCAATTCTTCTCCGTGAATAAGTCGTCTCTCAACTCCCCACAGACCACTCCCATTTCCCTTTCGGTTGAACCAAGTCCCTAACAATGTTTCTGTATGTGTTGTTTCTACGACCAAGTTGCTAATAATACGTATGGTGCTACTTATTCTTTGGCCAACTTACCACTCTTTTATTTTCCTTTGTTTAGAGTTAAACATATCCACACAGCCGGCTTATCGGCTGCCATAAAGAACAGTACTGTTCATATTAAGGCCAAAAGATCCGAATGCATAAGCCTGATAACATCACCTGATCACTGCCAAAAAAGAAAGAAAAAAAATTATTAATGATATTTAGAAGGTTTTATGTATTCAGATTCTATGGACTATCATCTCTGCAAGATTTCACATTAACTGGAGAAAACAAAGAGATTACCGTAAGAGTGGTGAACCTTTTATTATTTTTTTACGACGAAGGACAAACAATATTATGAAGGGAGGAAGAAAAAAGATATATATATAAATTAGAAAAAGACAATACTAACCTCGTCGCGCTCACAATAATAAACTTTGCCTTGTTTATTGTCGGAATTACAATCCCTAACCTTGCTTCACCGTCAATGACGATACCATCTGACGATGCTTGGATCCGTTCTTATCAGCGATTGCTTCCCCAATCGCAATCTCTTCTATCCTCGAACCAGGTATTCTTTTCTATCCCAACAGTAGGATGCTTCTTTTAGCGGTGGAACTGTGTGTTGTCTGTCGCTCTTCTTACTATGGCTTATCACGTGGTTGTCTTATTCTGGCAGTCAGCTATACCGGTTTCAATCTCTAGAGTGAATCAGTTTGACGCTGCAAGACTAGATGTCGAAATGTCAGCCATGTTGAAAGAACAGTTGGTCAAGGTTTTCACTCTGATGAAGGTATTCAATCAATTCTCAGAGCTTCGCTTCGCTTCTTTGCCACCATTTAACATTTCTTGGCTTTCTCTTCGAAATTAGCCAGGAATGCTCTTTCAATACGAACCAGAACTTGACGCTTTCCTTGAGTTTCTCATTTGGAGATTCTCTATTTGGGTTGACAAACCTACCCCCGGGAATGCTCTCATGAATCTAAGATACAGAGACGAACGAGTAGCAGAACGATGTGGAAAAGGTATTAGTTCCACCTTCCGCTTCTGTACCATGTTTTACCCTTCCTCACTGTTGTGCTCTCTTCTATAGTTAGAACAGGACTGGAAGGGCCCGGACTAACTGCTCCCCAAAAGATTTGGTATTGTGTTGCCTCCGTTGGTGGTCAGTACCTCTTCTCCCGTTTGCAGTCATTTTCTGCTTTCCGTAGATGGGGTGATTCTGAGCAGGTATGCTCCTTATCCCCTCGCCTTAGTCAACATTATCTGCATCTCATAAAGATGGTTTATTTTCTTCTCCTTTCTCTCGTAGAGACCATTGGCGAGGCGAATTTGGACTGTCATACAAAGAATCGAAGGCATCTACAAAGCTGTTTCTTTTCTTAACCTATTGTCATTTCTTTATACGGGAAGGTACGGCTTGGTACATACAGCCATTCAATAAGTTGATATGACTCTTGGAATTTGATGCAATTCCTTATAGAATCAGATAATGATTACTAACTGCCGGACAAACAGTTTTTACCAGATCTTGGCGACAATGTAGTAGTAACTGAGAACTCATGTCTTCTACACAAAACCAGGCTCTATAGCTGTTAGGAATGCATATATTGATCTATGAATTAACGATCAAAATCTCTTGCTGTTCACCGAAGTTCTAACAATCTGTTACTCTCGCCATGTCCTTTACGTTTTTTTTATTCCTTTCTTTTGATCCAGGTATAGGAACCTCATTGAAAAAGCTTTAAAAGCTAGGCTTGTCTATAGGAGTCCCCATATGAACCGGTCTGTGAGCTTTGAGTACATGAACCGCCAACTTGTGTGGAACGAATTTTCGGTAGGTCTTGTTCTGTGTATTTCTTGCATATGACAAAATCAACTGAAAAGTCCGGCAATCTATGAGTTCTGGGTATCATCCTTAGCTGATGGTTTCTGGCCTTTGATTGATACTCACTGTTCTATACTCTGAAATACTTCGTGAGTATATGTTAACTTAGCTTTACTTCGTTTTTGGAGGAAACACTTTTGTTGCTCTAACTGTAGCTGTCAAAAGCTGAAATCATATTGTCTCCATGTCTGGAATCTGAACTAGGTAGAGCCTGTGAGTCAAAAGTTTAATGGGAGTTTACATACTGTTTACGTTCAAAACAATATGTTCTTGCATTTTTCTCTCTTTCAGGTCCTTCAACAGACCAAAATATTCTTTATAGGTCTATTGGGTTGATTGATGGATATTTGTCTTACCTGGTGTCAGAAACGTTATGTTGGATCTGATTTCCCGGTTTTGTTTGGCATTGAGCTTTAAATTTGTTTGGTGATATTCAGGAAATGCTTTTGTTGCTTCTTCCGCTGCTCAACTCTTCAGCTGTTAAGAATATTCTTAGTCCATTTGCAAAGGACAAGTCCTCAAGCAGTAAAGAGGATGCAGTAACTTGCCCTATTTGCCAAATGGATCCTGCAATTCCGTTTATTGCTCTGCCTTGCCAGCACAGGTATGGTATTTTTCTGTGTACCTTGTGCAGCTTTTTTGGATCAGAATAAGTGTGATTACCTCCCTCCCCCAGATATGTAGTATAACTAATTCTACTAGGAGCTGGGTAATAGCACAAATTAATTTGAAGGTAGCCAAGACAGAAGTGATGTACTGACAATGGGTGAAGAACTTAGAATGTGTAGTGATTGTTACTTACGCTTAAAAGAATGGACGTGTGGCAGGTACTGTTACTATTGCATAAGGACCCGCTGCGCTTCAGCAGCATCATTCCGGTGTCTTAGATGTAACGAGCCTGTAGTTGCCATACAACGGGAAGGTGTTTCAAGTAGCAAATAAATGGAGGTTAGGAATTGTTGAGTCATGCCACCACCAAGTCTCAAAGAACAAGCAGATGCAATAAGTTTTGTGGGTGCTGCTTAAGAGTTACTGAAGTGTATAAAACAAAGGCAAGTAGGCCTAAGCAGAAGGGGAAAAATCATGTATGCATGTGATGCAAGAAAGAAGTTTATAAGAATGTGCATACTAAACAAACAAATACTCTTATTGTTATTATTATAATAAAATATCATAACAATTGAAACGTCGGCTATACTTAAATAATAGTAATATCCAGTTCCTAAAATGTGGTTGCAACCTACTTACTACCTTCTACTTCCATATTAGTAGTACATTTTAACTGTGTATAACACTCCTAAAGAATGAAAGAGAGCTTCCCCAGAATAATACGTGAATTCGCAGAGAGAGAGAGAGAGAGAGATTGATTACTGGGTGGAAGAGAGTAGACTGATTTCTATCTCTTGGAGGCTCTTTCCTTTAGTCTCAATCACGTTCTTCTGCACAAAGATAACGGCCACCACACAGAAGAACCCAAAGATTGCATTTAGAATCACCGAACCTAGTTGCTCCAGCATTCTCAGAAATAGCAGCCCCACGAAGAAGTTTATCACCTGTTTTTTGGGTTTCATTCTCCAAGTTTATTAATATTCTCAACATCATGCATGTCGTTTAGAAAGTCACACAAAGAAAATTAAGCTATACCCAGTGAACAGCAAGACAAACAGCCAACGCTGTTGCCCGGAGACGACCAGGGCATATCTCAGACAGCAGAAGACTTGGAACAGGACCAGCTCCAGTTGCAAACGACAACACAAACCTGCATTTTGGTCATCACATCCCAAGTTTATCAAAACATCCTCCTCCTTTCCACTACTATAGTCGTTGTACAAAACTTACAGTAGCATTCCTCCAACCGAGAGAAACAAGGTTCCAAATGGTGATGAAAGCGAGGTATATGCTATTGCTTGCAGCCCCAGTGATACTGCCTGTTAGAGATGATAACACATTTTAATATACATACATGGACCACTATTTAAGTATTTGTTTTATTCAGATACCGGTTTTCAATCGCAACAATTACCATGCCCGCAAAACTCCCAATAAGTAAAACTTTTCTCCCCAGCTTATCCATCAAAACCACCGCCATAGTTGAACCTGTACAACAGTGCTCACATTTTGTTTTATATACAGATCATCATTTCTCTAGGCAGAACTCAATATGGTGAAAGGAAAGTTTTCTGCCTCTTCTTTATTATTATATTTTCGATAAGCGAAAGGTTGTTCACTTAAACGTGATTAGTTTACTGCCCCTTATGTCGCAGTTTGTATTCAGACCTCATCTATTGAGAAAATAATGGAGGACGATGCATTTCATCTACTTGCTTATCTAGATTGTCGTGGATATAATTCAAACAATAGTAGAGTATACAAGAAAAAAGTCACTTCAATACCTAAGAGGTTGCAGACTCCTACACATATGTTGGCAGAGGCTGAAGGTACCCCAGCTTTCTTGAAGACAGTTGATGAGAAATAGAACACAGCGTTTATCCCAGACAACTGTTGTAAAGCAAAAAGGGTAGATCCAATGAAAACCACTGCAAACAGAGAGAATTAAAACGTAAAAATGAATGAAATTAAGAGGCTACACATGTTATCCATATGTTTTTTTTTTTTTGCAAATGACAATGACTATTCTTTTCGCTATCTATCCAGTTTAGCCAGCTAACATACCATTCGCTCAGATGATTCAACTCTTAGACAAAAAATTCTAACACCAATCTCATTTCATCCGAAGTTGCGTTCAATGAAAATCAGTTTCTACATCTAATACTTCTGGGATATTTGTCATCAAACCAATGCCACAGATTGTCACACATCTTGTTGGATAAGAGATCACACATACCTCTAAAACTGCGCCCAAAAAGCAACTCTGACAATTTGGCTGAACCTGCATCATCTCCCCTATCCGACTTCATTAACTCTGCCATAGCAGCTTTGACATATGTCCCTCCCAATAGCTTCTCAAACACAGCTTCAGCTTCAACTGCCCGTCCCCTCTGCAATTATAACAGAGAAAGAGAATCAGAGGAAATATAATATATGAAAACGTCTTTAGGACCCATGCGGGTTTAATTGACAGTCACCTTGTAAAGCCACTGAGGACTTTCCACGCAGAGTTCTATGAACACAGCAAGCATTGCAGCTGGGACTGTGGATATCCAAAAACACATCCGCCACCTAATAAATCATCAAGATAGTGAAACCTGTTTAGCTGGTCATTCTGACTAAGTTAACTATTGACCAAGTAGACCAAATCATGTGATCTGCTAATCGCTTGGAAACTTCAGGAACTCTTTCCCAAAGCCGGATCTCATGTCGAAATCTGCTAATAAATTTGCAGCAAAAGATTTGGTCCTAGGATGAGGGGATTTCTATAGGGTTGCGGCATTTCGACCAGATATTAGAGATTTCACATTGCAGATAGGTGGATTTGGAATATATAACTACAATCAAACATTCTACCTAAAGCAAGCAAAAGGAGAGAACTACCAGGCAAATGTGATAATGCAATTATACAACGATAAAACATGCCACCTAAAGCACAAAGCTCGAACAACCATGTGTGTGGATGTCACAAATGACATAGAGTTACAATCTTCTCAACCTCGAAGATATAAATTAGTTAGAGGCCCCCTCGGAGAACTAAACTTCGCCCACACAAACCACTTACAGGGTTAGGTTTAAAGCATTGGCTGTAACACGCCATGTACGCAATTAAGTCCTCACTTCCTCAAGTTCTTATCAATAACTTACCATCCCAAATTTTCTTTTGCCGGAATTCCAGCAAATAGCGAACCTAAGAGTCCAATACATGTTGCAATTTGGGTAGAACTCCCATATGTGCCTCTCACATAAGCAGGTGACACCTGCAAAGAGAAATTGTGAGTCTTGCTGTAATAGTGATACTTATGTGCCTAAACCCTTCATTTTCACATTACGTTAATCCAGTAATGCAAATAAAGGTTTTCAAGACTGAAGTCCTTCTTACAATGACAAATGAAAATTACTTTTTGGTCAACATATAGGCTCACAACCTAACTCTGCGTTAAGTTATATTCACATCAAGATTGAAGAAGAATTTCATGAAGGGATTCTACAAAAACAAGTGCAGAAAAGAAGGGCTTCAAAGTATATGTCAAGTACCTCAGTGACATAAAGAGCTGTAACAGAAGGTCCTATGCCCATCCCAATTCCGACCATAAACCTTCCCAGGAGCATGCCCTCAAGACTTTCAGTTGATGCACTGCAAACAGTACACTTGTAAGCACACGGATCTCCTGATTTTATACACGGACTTTCGCTAAAAAGCAACAGAATGTATTAAACCTAACTAGTGATCACATCTTGTGATAAGTGAAAAAGCAACATGGCGATGACTTGAAACCAAATATGTTCAAATGAGTAGCCACATTACCCATATCTAATGGTCGAACTATATACATCGAACTACATAATGGCTAGCCTAGACCACAAGTTTAGCAAATTAGCAGGCAACAATTTGGATCCGAACTGTTCAACTGACCACATAGATGTTCAACCAATAGACCATAAAATTAGAGTCCAAAACCAAACACACTGAAACAAGTACATAAGTCATGTATAATGAACAGCGTATACTACAGATTAACAGAAACGGATAATAACCTCACTGAAGCTCCAAAAATCATTGGTAAAGCGCTCAACTGGAAGGCTCTACAGCGGCCTACACCATCTGCAACCAACCCACTAAACAACGATCCAATAAATGCGCCCCCTAAGCACGTACTAACCACAAGACCTTCATCCATCAGAAAAAGGTTTTGGGAATCATTAGACGGAAAGATAGACATGATGACTGGATAAACAGAAGAACAAAGTTTTTATTCTTGTATAGGTAGATACCTTCAGCGATGGTGTTCCCACTAAATCCAAGGTCAATTGATATGCTTTCAAGCGTTTCATTAACAACCCTGCATCCAGAAAAGCGGCATGGATTTTATTTTCATCCCACGTACATACATCTAAGAAACTTAGTCATTGGGGTATAAAGATATATGTTATCGAATGTTTTATTAACAACAATACATGGAGAATAAGCTTGCAAAAGAAAAGGATAACAGCAGAGCAGCATAACAAGCAAATTTCCCTGATCGTCGTGTTGATGCACACATGGCAAAAAAATAAAAGGGGTACATATATCAGAAGGAGAGACCCGAGATGATAGCCGAATAAAAGCGAAGTCAGTGATGCAACTAGCACGTGAGGCAGAGATCGCTTCCAGGAAGGATTCAGATTGTCTTTTCCCGTTCCAGTTGTCAAACGTACTGTAGTTCAAAAGTCACAGTCAGTCTATGCAGAAGAAGATTCAAGACTCGATTTTAATTACGATAGAACAAATTGAAGAAACCAGAGTCCGAATAAGAAATGGTATTACATGCTATTTTTAAGGCACATACAATGATCTCTGTATACAAAGCAACGCTGCAAGGGTACAAGCTAAATTTTGGAATAAAAAGTAAAAGTTGATGAACCCAGAGAACAAGAGATCAAGTCCTCTTTCACAAAATACATCACTCTAACGTATAAATAATCCTAGGTAAGTCAGGCAATCTTGACATTCACGGGCATACACGAATAGATATTTACTTGTAGTAGAAAGATAAGAAACCTGCAGTTTCAGCTTTATCCAAAGCAGAGAGAAACTCTTTAGAAGGAACACGCTTGTCAATGTGACGACCTCGCATTATGGTGTAAGTGCGTCGAACAGAATCCATCCCCTCTGCAACACGCGACTGCACATTAAAGGCATAGAAGATTATACAAGAAAAAAAAACATAGGGATTCGACATACATGATATGCTCGTTGTGAAATGAAAGCAGAGTCCCAATTTAATTAATTGAAGAAAGCTTCTAGTGCGTGCGTGTATGATATGAAGTCCAACACATGCACGCACACACACATAATCAAAAACAAACAAAAAACAAGAGCCACTGTGAAAATCAAAGCATATATGACGTGACGTAAGCTAGTAGGAAAATTCCAGAAACCAGCAGGAGTTTAGAGAGAAATCCTCGTTATAAAAAGGCTAAAAGAAGAAACAAGAAGAAGCTGACGGATAATGTGAAAGTGAGATCGTGGATCTGATCGAAGAAGCTTCTCCACCAAACAATGGCAATGTAAATGAGAAAGACGATTAAGATTGAAAATGCAAAACGAGAGATCTAGAAGGAGTTCGCGATCAACGAGAAACAAAGCAGAAAATCAAAGAGAAGTAAAAAGATGAAGATGATGATGATAGTACCTGGAGAGGAGAAATGACGAGAGGAATCGTCGAATGGAAGAGACAGCTTTTTCACTTTTTAGAGAGCGACAAGTGTAAGGCCATTAATCGTCCCCTCCCTCCCTCGCCATCGCTTCACTCTTCTCCCGAGACATGATGGGTTTTAATCTCCATTTTCAATTCAAAGTATGTAATTAGCACACGCACACGTGTGAATTGGCACAAGCACACAGCCAGTCTTAGGCCTGTGGGCTTTTATTACGGTAGAATGTAATCAGAGCCTTTTGGGCCTTTGTTTTCTTATTTATCATACCCGTGACCTGAGGGTCCATTCCATAAAAATGGGCCTTAACCATTATATATATTCTTAAAAATGCGCCATTCAAGTCTGTCAGTTCACAAAGCGGGGGCACTCTATAGATTCTAGTCTCTAAAAATTACAAGAAACTTCTCCCCATCAAAAGTTTGTGTTTTAAAAAAGCCTCAGGTTCAATAATACATGAGAAAAGGCAAATAAAAAGGATATAGTGGGCTTAAGTTGGTAGCTTATACAGCTATACAATACGAGGAAAGAAAGAATTTAGGAGGTCCTACTCATGAGTCAGAGCCTGTCAAAACTTTGACTTCACCATCTTCCCTTGTTCCCTCATTGGATCTGTGAACACGAAATGCACACAACCATGAGCATGAACCTGTCAACACCTACTTACACTAAACTTATGTATGTTGTTCCTTACCTTGTTCACCAGCATATTAACTTGCTCCCTGTACATCTCCTTCAAGTCCACTATATCCGCTCGAAGTTCTTCCAACTACCACCAAAACCCACTTTTGTTATAACTCAACGCCTACCACTGTTGATGTTGGTTATCAAACTATTTTATTCACATATCTTACCTCCTCATCTCGTTCACCCATCAATTCCAGAGCAGCCGCATGCCTTTGCCTTAGTGCTTCCAGCTCTGCCTTTATGCCTGGGACTCTATCTGCCTCCCCTCGTAATTTCTCACACTACATCCACAGTCACCAGATTATAGACGTCATATCGTTAAACACCCAGCAGAAATTATCAACTTTAAACTCTCAGTGCAATACATAACATACCTCTGCTGTCATTTTAACTAGTTCTTCCGCCAGGGAATCTCGGATAGATTCCATTGATGCCTGTCCCAAGGTAATTACCACCAGGAATGGTCAGAGTTTTACATTTAGATTTCACATTAGCGATAATACTAAGAACCAGCCTATACTTCCTCAATATGTCAAGCTAAAATCTATGATACCACCTTAGATAAGAACGGTAACCATCATCTTCAACTAAAACAATCTATCAAAATGATCCCAACACCAATAGTGGCCCACTATAACCTATACAAGGAGAGTTGTTGAAAGGACTCTTGAAATTATAATTCCATATGAACCTCGATCCCATTACTAAGCCAATTACGAAAACCCTACCAAGGGAGTTACACAAAAATAAGCTTTCTACACCTACCAAGCGCGACATGTATGAAGCAAGCTCGCCCTCTTTCTGACGAAGTGTGGCTTCATAAGCACTCGGTGTAATGCTTTTCATGTAGTACGGACTAATAGTTGCTTCAGGCATGCTTCTCTTCTCAGAACCCTTATCTGAGGAATCAAGCGAAGCTTGCAGAAAATAGCTCTCCTCCATGCTCCCCAGGCTGCTTGCGCTTGAGAGCTTTCTTGGCAAGCCTCCTGATGAAAAAATTTAAGGAATTACAGATGTGCAAAGGGTGATTTACTAGTACGCAGTAATCTAGATCAAGATGCACCACCATTCTCAAAGGCGGAATTCTGCCGTGCTAAAGGAAGCTGTTCAGAGACTGCCGAGGAACTGATACGGGCTGTTCTTTCAAGATCCAAACGTGAAGCCTTCTCCCTTTCTAGGTCCTGAAATTTTTTGGCCTAGTTAAGAAACAACTTAAAGAACAAAAAAGAATAGTGAACTGGTTCAGTTTGCATGCTAGATAATATTATATATATATATATATATTGACGACCACAGTGGAGTAGGACGTGTATATATATGTATCTATATATATATACGAGCAAGTTTTGGAAAGCATTACTTTTATTGATTAAAAACTCACTAGATAGGTACTTCGGTTCTCTAAATCCCGTAATAAATGGGGCATATATCACAGGACTGATAGTTATTTGATAGGGTTAGGTCCATAAAGCTATGTAGCACCTTTTGAATTAGCTCGTTGTGGAGCAGCACTTCCTGCAACTCTTGCTTATGTTTTCTTCGCAATTCTCTTATTTCCACTTCAAGTTGGTTTGCTCGGCCTTCTAGAGTTTCTACTTCTTCCTTAGCTGCAAGATACTCTTGTCTATTCTCTGCTGCTCTCTGCCTCTCCTTCTCAAGAGACTTACTTAACTGGCCCTGTTCTGCTCTGAGGCATGAAAGCTGGATGGGAGAATTGGGTAAGCTAAACTTTAAGAAAGCACTTACATGTTGATGAAGGACAGAGTCAAGAAGCATAGAAAACCTGGGCCTCTAGAACATTGATCCTCGATAAGGTTTGAGAGAGGCGTTCATTAACAGAGCGCTCTCGTTCTTCTGCTGTTGCAGCTTTAGTTTCCGCGTCCTGAATATTTGTAGAAAGTGATCAAAATGATAGAGAAAACAAAAATAATTGGCTGAATTTAAGCATATAGCAGTGTTCTTCACAAAACCTGAAGTCGAGCATTCAAAGTTCTTTCTACAGTGGCCCAAGCTTCTGCTCTTCTGGCTGTAGTTTCCTATCGTCAATCAGATAAGAAGCATTTGATATTACAGATTATTTTTAAGATTCTAATCTCAGGAAAAGTTCCGAGGAAAAAAAATAAGGATCAATTTCATACCTGCATAGCTTCAATCTGTCTTAGGAGAGGCCTTGTAGACTCAGGAACCTGAGTGATTAATTCCTCACACCTTCGCTCGCTAGCCTACAGGCAAGGATCGTTTAGCAAACAGTAAACAGAACATACTATTAGTAACTTAAATAATTGTTCAAAGGTCAGGGGTTTGTCGAAGAGTAATTAACCTAAAGACCACAAGCAGAGGAAGGGATATGCACAGAGACAACAAAACATCTTGATTTACCTGATAACGTCTTTGAAGGTCTTCAATTTCCCTACGGTGCATGTCTTCCCTAAACACTACCTGCAAACAAAACAGACCACCAACTAAGTAAGTATAGATAAAACTATCAGATGAGTTCGTACGTAATCCCAAATTTGATCGAGGAAGATAAAACCTGTTGCTCTTTTTTGCTTAAGGTTTGCCTCAATTCTTCCAGCGCCTGGACTAGCATAGATTCCCTCTCTCCAGCCTCCTTGAGCCGATTTTCTAACTCTGTTCTAGCTTCATTATTGGTGCGCTCCTCAGCTAATGCTTGAGCTTCCTTCGCTGCAGCTAAAGCATTCGAATAATAGTCTTTCTGAGAAGTAAGTTCGGCTTGATGTTTTTCTATGGTCTCTTGCAGCAGCTTTTCTGTAGCTGTCTTGTCCCTTTTTATACTTTCGACCTTATTTTCTTCAGACTGAAAATTGAAAGGAAAAATTAATGAAGCTTAACAAACTTGGTCAACGCTTTAGTCTTTTAGATATTGATCCTGCCTACAAGAAGATTCATTTTTGAACCAGCCTTTCGCAAAAAAAACTTCCGGAAAATAAAGACAACCCCTTCATACACTCCATTATTTATGACGTGATTAGTAAAATAACAAAGGCATCGCTCGTGACATCAATTACCTGAAGCTTTGTGATCAGTCCTTTCTTCTCTTCTTCTGCCTCTCTAATCTTCACACAAAAAATGGTAAGAGAAGAGCCATGAGAGTGATGGTATAAATGAAAATGAAACACGTAGATATTGGATATATACCTGTGCCCTTAGTTTCCTGATTTGAGCTTCTTGAGCCGCCTGTTTCTTTGAAAGCTCTTCCCCTGAAATGATGGGCATTAACATCAAGGGCTCAAGCTAAAGAAAAATTAATGTATTTTTCAGCATGTCCAAAAGGCTAAAATTCACTCTCGAGAGGCATAAATCATTTTAAACTTTTTAAACACTAAGAAAAGTGCGATCCATAATTCAAACACTCCAAAAGATTGCCTTACCTTCAGCCATCACTTGATTTATTATTTCATCTTTTTCCTTTAAAAGGGCAGCAGCATCGCTTTTCTTGTTCTGTTCTCTTCGAAGTGTATCCCGCTCTTTGGTGAGAGCATAAACCTAGAAAAATAAGCACTGTCACTGTCAAGGTATATTTATAATTAAGAAAGAAGAATGCAAAGAGAAATAATACCTTCCTCTCAAGAGCTGCAACTCTCTGATGGTATTCTTCTCGCAAAGACTCAACTTCAGCTTCATTAGATTTCTTCTGTAAGAGAGGGAGAGAGGGAAAAAGAATTTAGATTATACCAACCCAAAGGAAAGGAAGACGGTCGGAAGACTAGGGAAACAATTAACCCTTCATCTAATGAAATACCAACTTTCTGCATACTTTAGTACCTTCAAATCCTCAGTGACAGATTTTAGCTGCTCATTTTCATGCATCAACTTCGCGATCTCGTCAGCCTTTGCCTGATAACAAACACCAGAAAAATGGTAAAGAAGCACTACAGCTGTAGCACAGCCCTTTCATGGGAATCTAAAATGTACCTGAGCTTGCCTTGCAGCACCTTGCAGGGCATTTTCCAACATCTTAATTTCCTTTTTGGTCTTCTCTAATTCCAGAACAACATCAGCAGAGTCAGAAACATATGTAGCAGAGCTTGAACGCTGGCTTTCATTTAATTCACTAGCATGCACTCTTGAATCTATTTCACGAGAAACTAAATCTACAATTCCCTCTGAAATTTCATCTGAAGAAGATCGCTTTGGTACAGCAGACTCATAAGGGGGACCATCGGACGCAGAAGCGAAAGACAAATGAGCATCAGGGGACTCTTTCTTGTTTACATAATTTATATCAGGTGAAACTTCAACATTAACAGACGAGGTTCTTTCTTCCAGATTTTCACCCTGAGATTTCTGTTCATTTGTTGTCTCATCTGTATCAGAACTCTTAAGCAGTCCATCTAACACAGGGGAGTAAACTGTTTCTTTGTTTTCTTCAGTAACTTCTTTTGTTCCACCATCCTCTGGCTGTGATTCCTCGGCCTCTGATCCAGTATCTTCTGACCTAGATTGTTCGGGCCGTGAATCTTGAGAAACCGTCATATCAAGCTTTTCAGTAGGTTGAAGACTACTCGAGTAAGTTGATGATTGAGCATTCTGAAGAGGATCAGAGGACTCTTCGAGAACCGTCTGCGATTCAGGTTCATCATCTTTGAGATTTCGAACAACAGTCTCTGTTACATCAGCAAGTTCTGCTTGATCAGCTTCTCTTCTCACATTTGTTTCTTTCTTTGCTTCAACAGATACTGGTTGTTCAGTAGCTACCTTAACAGATCCTTCGTCTTCTTTGTTTCCATCAACTTGAGAAGGGTTTTCTGTACTCACAGAGTCTTCCAATGTATCCGGCCTCCCATCAGTGGTGTTACCCATGAAGGACATTACAGGATCAAAGAGACTTTTCGTATCAACTGCAGGTGGCCACATACTTGAAGCTGCATAACAAAAGGAAGAAGAAATAAAATTTCTGTTGTGAACAGAAATCAAGCTACAAAAGAAACTAGTGAGATCCACACAGAAGATATTAATTTTAACTACTTTTAAATAAATACATAATACTCCTGAAACAATAGCCAGTCTAAGCCGCCACTAAGTAAATGCATAGATCCAAACGATGTGTGTTTCATAGCCAGAATAAAATACAATCATCTGAAGTACCCAGCTAAGCTATTAATAAGCAAAATAAACAGAATCCCATAACTTTTAAAAAATTGTATCATTGCAACAGCAGACTGATCTTGACATCCTACATTACAAAAAAAGGCAGTGCCTCTTAAACAAATGCACCTTGAACAATCCTATAGTCCATAGCCACATGCCTAGCTACAACTGCAGATTATTGCAAACGAGGATGGATGGATAGTACATTCAAATAAAGAAAAAGTGAGAAAGAACCTTCAGCGTCAGATTCCGACTTCTCGTCAAAGCCAAGGGCATTGTCGAAATTCTTTTCGATATTTTTAACGCTCTCCTGGAATTTATTAACTGCCCCGGTGAGATCTGGGAAATTTCCCAGAGAAACTTTTCCACTGAACCAAGCCATCTCCACGAGAAATCTGAAACTCTGTTCGACCTAAATCTCAAAAATCACATGACCAGATCCATTCCCAGTCCTGCGCTTACAAGGGGAACAATGAAGTAAGAAAGTCGGGTCGGGTGTTCATTTTTGAGCAGCTAAAAGACGAAGTCCTCGTGATCTAGGATCGAGTGTGGTATGAAGAAATTTATAGTGAGATCCACGGGATGTGTGAGGAAGCGATATCAATAAGATTGCATAGGATCAATAACTCAAAGAACAAAGACGAGAAACAAGAGAGTAGCAAAGGTAGAGGGCAAATGGTGCGCGTGGCGAAAGAGAGAAGAATGTCTAATAGGATCAGATTCAGAGGAAATAGAAGAAGAAGAAGCTTACGAGAAGGAGATGCGTCGTCCTTGCCGCGATTGATGAATTTGCCGTCGTGATCGAATTGCGGAGAAGGAGACCCAAATTGCGTGGGCGAGTTTTTATTTATTTAATTATTTTAGATCCAAAATCTAACAATTTTTTTTTGTCTTTGCCACCGGCAGAAGGCGAAACGTTGTCGTCCGCTGAACGAAACCGGTCTGCCTTGGTAATCGTAATGGTTTAATTCTATGCTTTGGTCTATTACTACAATTATTATTGGATTAAAATTCATAACCTTATCTACATTTTATCTTACATGGCCCATGTCCGTGTCGAGGCCCATCTTTGTAAATGAGAAACATTAGTAATCCAGTCTATAAGTAACGCAATTGGGCCTTAAAGAGCCCATGGTTGGTCCAGTCTCTCCTCTGTTGTTTGATCTTAATAAATATGTTAATTAACACTATCACCTGAAATTAGAGGCTTACAAAAAATTGCTAGAAGTTTCAATGTCTCAAAGAAAAAACAGAAAAGGAAGAAAAGCAACTGAAAGCGAGTAAAACATAAGCTTCTTTGGCATGTGCAATGTCTATACATGTGGAAGGTGGACATCTTCGATATATATTCCTATTGAGATGTTTGAATACTGCTGCTGGCGAAGTAGATTCGTAAATGATAAACCTTGTGGCTTGTGTGTGTGTGACCAATGAGCCAGCTTATGTAATCTGCCAAGACATGATATAATAAGCTGCATGTGGTTTAGTTTAGAAAGTCTGTACAGAATCTGATTCTTTGAGCTCTCGTAACATGTGTGTTATTAATTGTTTATTGATATGTTTTGATTAACACACATGTCAAATTCATACTATATTTTTACGTACGTCTTTAAATTTTCCTATTTTATAGATCGTACACTATTTTGACATAGTATATGTACGTTTGCATGCATGTTCATTAGTATATCTAATTGATTTGTTACATAAAGTTGGAAACAAAATGTATATAGGTAAAGGTAATTTAATATCAATTGGGGTGTAAAATTAGTGGTTTGAAAGAGTAATGTCATCATATCTTATTACACATAAAAGATATGTAGCAATTACATGTATAATTAAGAATAATAATGGCATTACCATACCAATATGTATCTTAATGCATGTAAAGTGGTATACACTGATCAGTACGTAGTATCTAATTAGCTAGCTCTCACACATACATAGTGTACGTAGTTTTTCATCTGATTGTCCCCAACTAACTATCTATCTTTTGTTTTGTGGTTGGAGGTACCAAGAATATTAGGAACGTACGAGTCACATCATTTGTATAAAGTGAAACAAAGGTGCATTGTATACATTAATTAAATGAGGTAGCTAGTACTATAAGTTGTCGTCAGTATCTTGAACTGGCACAGTAACCAATATATGCCACCAATCCTTCTAATTGAGTACACGTGTGAGCACACTCATTCACTCAATATCAGATTTATATAAAGAGGGTCGCTTTCATCGTTGGGATCATATCATATTCCGTTTGGGTGGGTCAATTCTCTCTCTTAATTTATAGATTCAAGTTTTGTAAGCATGTAAATTAAAAGGAGCGTCTTCACTTGTTTTGATATACATATATATAATCATTTGCATCTGAAATCATCAAACTTAATATAAATAATATAAAAGAATGGTCTAAATAAAAATGAATAAGTGAGGTCGAGCCCGGGGCAGTTCACAAGTTAAAAATTTGCTATATCGTTGGAGGCTTGTCAACATATGGGTAAAAGATATTAAGATGAGAAGGGTGCTTTTTACCCAAAGAAAACCCTAATTAATTAAGTAGTAGTAATTAAGAGAGAGGAGGGCAGCCAAAAGGAATGAATGAAAGAATCTATAGGCAGTATGTATATATTTAAGAATTAGTAAAATGAGTAGATAGATAGAGGTTAATTATGCATTAATTATTTAGCATGTGGTGAACGTAAATGTTATATGTACGTATATATATGGTTACATTATGTAACTACCTTTCCTAGCTAACTAAAGTTCCATCGCCCGTACGACTACCAAAGGTGATTGATATATCTTATGTTACGTATATACATATAGTCTGTATTATTAATATATATAGGCAAGTGACTTATGTATAAATCATCTACATATATGTATGATGGACTTTGGATATACGATATATTGTTAATTGATGTTACAAATCTTAACGTTTGATATATAATATAGTAAGATGGATAGAAAGCACAAAAATAGTTCATTTTGTGGAATAATAGAGCACATGATGATGTGCCTAGCTATGTGGAGTTATATATATAAGAAAATAAAGAATAGAATAGAGAAGAGAAGTAAGGGAAAGTAATAAAGAGAGGGAGAAGGAAATGGAAAGGGGTTGGAGGCAAACCCATAAAGAGCATTCATTTCCTTTTAAGGTCTCTTTTTATTTATTATATTTATGACTGTAACGATCAGTCAATGCCTCATCACCTTTTCTTATTTCCTCTAGCTGATCACGTCATCATGCATTTTATATATATATTCAACCACTCTTCCTTCCTCTTGCCTTTTACCGTTGTTAGTGTTAATCTTCTTATCATTGTTTAAAGAGACCTACCTATCCACTGCTCTACGTACTCTAATATCTACTGTCTCTCAGATTTTCGATTTGGACACCAAATGTACATATTATATAGTATTATATATGGGAACACAACTCATTTTAGGTTTCCATGTACGTACGCAGCTGTAATCTTTATATTTATCCATTACCAATGCATTTTCCAGTTTCATATAATTTGCTCTACATATATCCTAGTTTCGTTCATATATATACATAGATAAGTTTTCTATATATATAACTAAAAAGAAAAAGAAAATAACACGCTGTATATAGATATTAAGATGTGATGTGAGTTAGGCTAATTAATTAATTATATTGTAACCAGATACTAACTAGAAAGGAACTTATAGATATTTAAACCAATAGATATTTAAACCATAAGTAATAAGTAAGAACATAAATATAGTAATAATAAATAAATACAAGTGATGATGATAGTAGTATAAGAGTAATTGATGATGATAATTAAGTAGGAGAATAAGAAAGCAGAAAATGCGGTTGGAGAATTAGGTGCTTAAAAGTTAGTTGAGTCTATCCCATTCTTATCTAACGGTCAACTCTATTGTTCTTTCTCTCTCTCTGCACACAATTCAATTCAATAATACAAAATTAAAGAAGAGACATAGAAGTTCGTCTTTTGTTTTTATACCCTTAAATCATCCAACCCTCTTCTTCTCCCTACACTTTTCTTTACCTATCTAGCAAGTAGCAACCCCATTTTATTCTAGTTGAATATTTTATTGTTAATCACCCACATATCATCGATTTTTCCATTTTCAAATTTGAATTTGCTCATATATAAAACATAACTATTTATATATTAAGTAAAATGAAGGCTGTTGTCTGATGGTTGTAGCTGGCCATGTTTTAAGCTTATAAATTGTCGGATTGAAGTAGTCAAAATATAAAAACTGTAAAAGGTACTAAATTAATAAAGAGAAGGAAGCACCTAAAGGTCAAGCAGTAGAAAATTGGGAGAATTAATTAATATGTGAAAAAGACTGGTTATATAACTGGAATTGAAGGAAGCTGGGGCTATATATCTATCTATCTTATTCTTAGCTTTGTAATATTATTAAGAAAATAGAGCGAGTACAGTTCGGTATATATATAATAAATAAAGAACAAAGAAAGAGAGATATAAATACAAAGGAAGAAGAAGAGATTGCAATCGAGGAGGAGAATTAAGGGATCCATTCGTATGTCAATGGCCGTCGAGATGTCATCTAAGCAACCCACCAAAGACTTCTTCTCTTCTCCAGCCCTCTCTCTCTCCCTCGTACGTTTACTTCTACTCTCCTCTCCTTTCTTTTCTTTCTTTATACTCTAGCTAGCTACTCGATCCCAAACGTATAATTGATAATACTGTATTAGTGTGTTATAAATATAGAGAGATTGATTTTAATATATTGTAAATAATATATACAGGCTGGGATATTCCGAAATGCATCCTCCGGCAGCACCAACCCTGAGGAGGATTTTCTTGGGAGAAAGGTAGTTGACGATGAGGATCGAACGGTGGAGATGAGCAGCGAGAACTCGGAACCAACGAGATCAAGATCAGAGGAAGATGTGGAGTGCGAATACCAGGAAGAGGAAGAGGAAGATGAGGAAGGTGCAGGAGGAAACAACAAGGGCGGTAATAAGAGGAAGAGGAAGAAGTATCATCGCCATACCACCGATCAGATCAGACACATGGAAGCGTACGTTCTATATCATCATCCCTTACTTACATACCATATCTATATTATATTCTATGCTTGATTAGATTTGGATTCATTCATTAGGGTTTCAAACTCATTAGTTAGTTAGTTGGGTCCTGCCAGCTGCCTCTCTAGTCTCTAGATACATACGTTCCTCTTCATTTTATATTTGGTTTCATTTTTTGTTCCCAAGTTTATACTTTTTATATGTTTTAATTCGTCTATATATATATATATAGATATGTATATCACTTCAATGATCCATATTAGCTATATCGTGAATCATGTATTTAGTGTATAGATATATGCCGATATATACATATATAGTAGTTGGTGTGTAAGGACGATGGTGTCTTACGCTGATCAATAGCAATTCACTCGTTAGCTACACATCTTTATTGATTTCTTGTGCACTAAAAGAAAATTAAGGAATGGATATTTCATGTATGATTTGCTGATGATGTCTATTTAATTACCAATAATTTCGGTGGGCATACATACAACTACAAGGCTTGCCTACGCTTGCTCTCTATTGTTCTTCCTCTTCTCCATACATAAGTACTTTAGTTGGACACGTTATACCAAATATAGGTTCAAACGATAAACTACATTCATAATAGAGCCGAGTTATATATATACATATACGTATGGCTAGTTAAGGCTGATATGCTTGCACATGCATGTAATTAATTAAAATCTTCATGATTTAGAAATCAACGAACAAATGTAATTATGCTTATGTCTGATTTTCGAATTTGCAGTCTGTTCAAAGAGACACCACATCCGGACGAGAAACAAAGACAGCAGCTGAGCAAACAATTAGGGCTCGCTCCTCGCCAGGTCAAGTTCTGGTTCCAAAACCGCCGTACCCAGATCAAGGTACGTATTATGTATCTACATGTTATCATGTATTTCTGTCAAATAAAACTAGTTGTAATTACTAAATGAGACATGAACAGGCTATTCAAGAACGACATGAGAACTCGCTGCTGAAGGCGGAGCTAGAGAAGCTGCGAGAGGAAAACAAAGCCATGAGGGAATCGTTTTCCAAAGCTAATTCCTCTTGTCCCAACTGCGGAGGAGGAGGAGGCCCCGATGATCTCCATCTAGAAAACTCCAAGTTGAAAGCCGAGCTCGATAAGCTTCGTGCTGCTCTCGGACGAACTCCCTATCCCCTGCAGGCCCCATGCTCCGACGATCAAGAACACCGTCTAGGTTCTCTTGATTTCTACACAGGTGTCTTTGCCCTAGAGAAGTCCCGCATCACTGAGATTGCCAACCGCGCCACCCTTGAACTCCAGAAGATGGCCACCTCCGTCGAACCGCTTTGGCTCCGCAGCGTTGAGACTGGCCGAGAGATTCTCAACTACGATGAGTATCTCAAAGAATTTCCCCAACCTCAAGCCTCTTCGGTTCCTGGAAGGAAATCTATCGAAGCATCTAGAGATGTGGGGATTGTCTTTATGGACGCACATAAACTTGCCCAGAGTTTCATGGACGTGGTACTTTTTCATTTCTATGATAACTTGTATATATATGCTTATACATGTGTTTAAAAGGGTGCGATGAAGTGATATAAAGTGTGTTATAATTAACGAAAACAATAAAACAAAGTGATGTGTGTAATGTGCAGGGGCAATGGAAAGAAATGTTTGCATGCTTGATCTCAAAGGCCGCGACTGTTGATGTAATTCGTCAAGGCGAAGGGCCTTCGCGGATCGATGGTGCCATTCAGTTGGTGAGTGGTCAACAATATTATATATACATAGTGATAACTAATCATTAAAGACTTGGCTGATAATGAATATGGTTAACTTGCAGATGTTTGGGGAGATGCAGCTGCTCACTCCAGTCGTTCCAACAAGAGAAGTGTACTTCGTGAGAAGCTGCCGGCAGCTGAGCCCTGAGAAATGGGCCATTGTAGACTTCTCGGTCTCCGTGGAGGATGGCAACACAGAGAAGGAGGCTTCTCTTATGAAATGCCGGAAACTCCCCTCAGGGTGCATCATCGAGGACACCTCCAACGGTCACTCTAAGGTCACCTGGGTGGAACACCTCGATGTGTCTGCCTCCACGGTTCAGCCTCTCTTTCGTTCATTAGTCAACACCGGTTTGGCCTTTGGGGCTAGACACTGGGTCGCCACCCTTCAGCTCCATTGCGAACGCCTAGTCTTCTTCATGGCTACCAACGTCCCCACCAAGGACTCTCTCGGTCCGTCTATATCCCCAGATCCTTCATTTAGTCTCTCTTTCTCTCCCCTTCTATATATGTATGTAATCCTTTTCACTCCTAACCCCCAAAGCACTGCTGTCGATAATCAGGAGTCACAACGTTGGCTGGACGAAAGAGCGTGTTGAAGATGGCGCAGAGGATGACACAAAGTTTCTACCGGGCCATTGCTGCATCAAGCTACCATCAATGGACCAAAATCACCAGCAAAACTGGACAAGACATGCGGGTTTCTTCCAGAAAGAACCTCCATGATCCTGGTGAGCCAACCGGAGTCATTGTCTGCGCTTCTTCCTCCCTCTGGTTACCTGTTACTCCCTCTCTTCTCTTTGATTTCTTTAGAGATGAAACTCATCGCCATGAGGTACCTTCTTAAACCCACACACACTCATATAGGCATACAATTAAACTAGTTTTCACTCATATCTCCAACTAAAATATTATCAGTGGGATCCTTTATCAAATGGAGCGCATGTTCAGTCTATTGCAAGCTTATCTAAGGGACAAGACAGAGGCAACTCAGTGGCTATCCAGGTATGTTTAATTTGTCTTCTCATACTTTCGATTTATCTAGGCCTCCATTAATCTGAATGTCTATTTTCAGACAGTGAAATCGAGAGAAAAGAGCACATGGGTGCTGCAAGACAGCTGCACTAACTCTTATGAGTCGGTGGTGGTATACGCTCCCGTAGATATAAACACAACACAACTGGTAATCGCAGGACATGACCCAAGCAACATCCAAATCCTGCCCTCTGGATTCTCAATCATACCAGATGGAGTGGAGTCACGGCCACTGGTAATCACGAGTACGCAAGACAACAGAAACAGCCAAGGAGGGTCTCTACTCACAATCGCCCTCCAAACTCTCATTAACCCCTCCCCTGCAGCAAAGCTGAATATGGAGTCTGTGGAATCCGTCACTAACCTCGTCTCTGTCACACTACAAAACATAAAGAGAAGCCTGCAAATCGAAGATTGCTGATGACAACTCAGAGCAGGTGTCACTGTTATGAAGATGTCCTTACCTATATAAGTATATGACTATGTATAGAAGTGCATTAAGTTTTGTACAAAAGGACCAGCTTTATCTTGTGACATTATATTATTACCCAACGATTTTCTGAAAACTGAGAGATTCTGTTGGCAATCATAACACGAACTGAAGAAATAAGCTAAATAAAAAGTGTGATCACAGAGACAAGAAATAGTCAGTTCATCGAAAGATCATGAAAAGCATCTAAAGATCTGTACTTGGAATCGAAGAAACATAATTCACATTGTAACACTAAATGTAACACTCGAGGTGAAGTTCAATTCAAGAATGGAAAACAATGAGGGAGAAATCACATTGATGGTAGAAGCAAATGAAACCACAAAGAGGAAAATTACAATTGTTGGGATACAAAACAAACAGAAGCAGAGCATTGACAGCTTTACCAAAAGAAAAAGAAAGAGCGAGGAAACATCACTCTATGCAGGCTGCTGAGATTCCAAAGGAATGCCAAGGACTTCGTTCCCAGCTTGAACTTCGGGTGTCCTGGAGCCCCTTGCGGCTACAGGAAGCGCTACGAACGATTTAGTCTTACTGATTGGTCTGCTCTCTTCCAGCCTCACCACGTCCCCAACTTTGAATTGATTATCTGGGTCATGAGCTTGGTACTTCTTCTTCTTCCTCACGCGTCTCTTGTACTTTGGGTGTGGAGCCAGCCTCACCACTTCCACCGCCACTGTCTTGTCGTTGGTTGCGCATACCACGCGCCCCTGCATTGTTTTCATTGCTCTGATGACCGGAACCAAAGCGGGACCTCGAGGGTTAGGGAATGAATTGGGCTTCGAGAGAGAAGAAAGTGGAGTGGAGCCATGGGCGAAGGGAGAGGAAAGCTTCAGCGCTTGCAGAGATGAGGTTAGGGACGTCATCGTTATCCCCTTTGGATCAACAATCCGGTGAAGATAAGGCTGTCTACTATATATGCATATACTTACATTGAGATGGGCCTTATCTTAAAGCCCATTTTCTTTATCTCTGTACAAAAAGGAATTACAATTACAAAGCCCACATCGATTTCTAAACCCAATTACATGTATAATGGGCTTTAAATCCACTTCGATTCCTAACCCATTTATATGTATATTATAATGGAATTACAAAGCCCAGTTCGATTTATAACCCAAAGCCCACTTACAAAGCTCATCTTATTAAATCCTCTCTTTGTCTCTTTCGCCCTAATTTCTTTTCCTCTTCCCTCCAAAAATCTGAAGAGATGAGAGATCAATGCCGCGCTGTTGGACTCTTGACGCCGCCTAGATTTTCCAGGTAGGAGGTTCTCTTGGTGGTGATGACACTTAGCTTCTCCTTGACCAGTTGATCATCTGGCATATCTTTCTTGGACTCCAAGTCGGCGTTAGATTGATCGAAGTCCCAACCCATGAAATCCGAAAGCGTCATGCTCCCAACGAGTGTCTCGACGTCTTCTGGTTCTCTCTTGGTCTCCACTCGATCTGCCTCTAAAACGTCATTGATTCTGGAGAGTACTGTGTACGCCAAGCTCTCCAGAATTCTCGAGTAGCTCTCCAGAACGGCGTGACCTATATCCTTGTTGAACTGGATTTTACTGATGTCGAGTGAAGATTGAGAAATTCCAGGGTATCTTTGCTTCAAAATCAACAGAATGGTCTCAGCTCTGTCTTCGAACACCTCTCGCTTCTCCAGACTGACTCCGGAGGCCCATGGTGCCGATGGTTTGCTGTCTTTCTGAACCATTTTGCGTTTCCATATCACGATTGATGCCTCGATCCTGTTCTTCAGATCCACGATCTTGTGCTCCGACGACATGTCCATGCTGCTCAGGAACTGGTCCGGGTCGAAGAAGTCCACCGTTATATTCTTGTACATCTGATCCCCGAGACTCGCCCTACCGTTCTGTATTTTACAACCCCAAGGGAGTATGTGAGTATGTTTCATCAACACTTAACAGTTGTGTCCGTGGCTTTTACCTTTGGAAGAGAGTCTATGTAATTCTCAGGGATCTCCATCTCGAACAAAACATTTGCGTTTATTGCCATGGCTGCCTTTAGCACCTGGTTTACACAATCTTTCTGGTACTGCAAGAACCTTCTTGATGCTTCCGATAGACCATCTGGCGGAACTTTGACCTTCGGAATCCACCATTTTTCGTCGTTTCTCTTGTCTGAGTCAGGTGAGTCTTTCGATACATAGCTGAACTCGCTCTGGTCCTTGAAATTTTCTAGACAATCCTAAGTAGTATTACAATAATTATACTTAAATAAAACATTTGCTGTCTTTCTGAACCATTGGATGGAACTAGGATAACATTTGTGTTCTTACGATGAGCATAGCGTCTAGTTTCTTTAATGCGGGGATATTCATATGGAGGTCTGTACGTTGCCGCGTAGTCATTATCTGTTATGTTATCAAAACCAATTCAATACATTTATCAATGGATGTTTTATCTTTATGCAGCGCAGAGAGAGGCAAATTAACCTCCATATTGGTTCCATCTTTGTTTTTTTGCTGGGACGGAGCAAACTCAACCACGTAGTCGGTAACAGAGAGAAGCCAATCAATCTCTCTTCTCCATCTCGCTCTTCTCTCTGCAGGCATTGGCTCCAAACGTCGTTGCTCACCAAAAACGGAAGCTACCAACAATAACATGTTTATATGTATATCTCTCTATTAGATTATTGGTTAACGTAGAAACAAATAAAATTCGTACCTGCAAGGTTTGTGATTGCGTTTGAGAGGGCGAGAGCAGAGGAGACTCCTTTGCCACCACCAGAATTGTCCTCTCCCAGCAACAGCTTGGAAAAACGTTCTTTCATCTGCTCCATGTCTGCGAGAAGCTGTTTTTCTCTGGCTTGTGCAACGGCAAGCGCTGCTTCATCAGCAGCCGACCTTTGAAGTGGCGGGGGCTCATTAGGATGGATTATGGTCAGCGGTTCATGACTATCTGGAGATCCAGAGGCAGCCTCATCTAAACCGGTCTCGACGCTGACACTCTTGGCGTGTTTGGCTGATTTGTTATTGTCGTTGTTCCTCCATTTGAAATTGAAGAGTCTGCTCCTATAGCTTTCCTGCTCTTGTTCTGATGTACGAACCATTGCTGGTTTCCTGGTCGCAAGAGAGAATTAGAGAGGAGAGGATCAAAATTAGGAGAAAGCCTGATGAAGCGCCAAAACAATTAAGGGGGATTTGCTAAATGTTAAAAGTGATTTTGGGAAATCCGAGAAAATTATGGACCTTTCTTTTTTTGGAGGAGGAGACGTGGGCGGTATGATTTTAGATCACATCTTTTATTTATCAGATCACATCTTATATGGACGGGTTACGTTTTTATAAAATTTATTGCATTTGTAACTATTTTTATATATTTATAATATTTAATGTGATATTTAATTTTCTTTTTTATTTCATGATTTGATTTGTATATATAAATTTATTAATTTAATACATATTTGATATATTAAAAATTAATTTATAATGATGATTGGTGTTGTACACAAAATATATTTATTGATCTTTGTTGATTTAAGTTTTGATTCATTATAATTTTCACATATAAACTTTTTTATTCGTGTTATTTAGGTTTTTCACCCATATTTACGTATGTTTTTAGACTTGTATTTATTAAGTTATTAATCTCGCGTTTGTTTAAGATTTTAAACCTGTATTCATTTATGTTTGTAGATCAATATTTATTTAGTTATATAAATATGTGTTCATTTGGTAAATATGGGTTATGTGTTCATTTAAGCATTTAAACTTGTATTTAAAAATTATTGTAATATATTAAGTTTTGATATATTTATAAAAGAAAATATTCTAATACCTTTCAAATTTAATATTTGTAACATTTAACTTTTTATGTTCTTTGAATTTCATCATTAATAGTTATGTGTATATTAAATATGAAGTTGCATAGTTTTATTATTATATATTATCAATTAAGTCTATAACCAATTGTATAAGTATTTAAATCTTTTTTACATAGATATTATTATAATATATGATAATGTAGAAATAAAGAATTCGTATATAAATTATTATTTTTTGCTATTTTATATATATTATAATTTATTTTCTATTTAAATTAAATACAAAAAACTTGTCTTATAGTTTAAAATATAAATGAATTCATCTCAAAAAGATAAATTACTATTTTTGGTTTGGTATTTGTCTATTTTTGTAGAGTATATAAATTTTCAATAAGCATAACATTCAGAAACCTTTAAAACTAAATATTCAGAATGTTAGAAATTATAATTTAATATTTTTTATGGACAAAATGTTGATTAGTGGATTATGAGAAGCTCAATATTCAAAATTCCAAATTTCAAAATTAAATATTTAGAAGATTTAGAATTATTTACAATTATAATTGTTTATTGATTAGTCGATTATCAACTTAATAACATAAATAAAAAATGTATTTAACATACTACATATATATACATATGGAGATATTCTATTTATATGTGATCACTTATAGTTAAAAGTATTGTATATATATATATATATGTGGTCGATTATTTACACATATTTTATCTAATTTATTCAATATATAAATTGTATTTTAACTATTATTTCTATAGTTTGACATAATTATCTTAATAGATAAATATTATGTTTGTATTTTGAATCTATTTTATATTTTTTTTAATCTAAAACTATATTAAATTTAAGATATGTATTATAGTATATAAACTTATAATATTTTAATTATGATTTAAATATAAATAATGAATATATAAATTTGTTTTCATGAAAACTAAAAAGAGCCTATTACAATAATTATACTTAAATACAACAATGGAACCTATTACAAAAAAATTAATTGAAATTTAAACAAACTAATTTGTTGAAAAATGTCTTATTAAAACATAGGCTAAATTAAGTCATTGAAAATATCAAAAAATTAAAACAATAAGACCTATATTTTGGATTTAATTGAATATATACTAAATCAGCAAATCAAAACAAATTAAAACAATCAAACCTCTTACAATAAAATAATTTCAAATTAAAACAAACTAATTTGTTAAAATAGGTCTTATAAAAAAAACAGACAAATTAAGTAGTAAAAAACATCGATCAATCAAAACAAATCAAAGAATTAAAAATTATTTTTATTAAGATACGAAATCTTAACACCACGATTATAATTTATATATGGAAATTAGGATTAAAGATATCTTAATAGCAAATTAATTGGTTAAATATTCCATCTAAAACAAACAACCATATCAGGAAGACTTTCACAGGTTAAAGTCTCTTTTTAGTGCTTTTTCTCTTCATGTAATCATACGCTCTCTAAACCATAAGGCTGATGCTCTCGTTCGTTATTCTAGAGAATCACCATTTAATTTTGGAGTGTAACTTTCAGTTGACAAATAATAATAAAAAAAACAAACAACCAATTGAACCAATTAAAATCAATAAAACCAGTTGTATCGAAACGATAGGGTTTGATTGATTAATAGGCCCATTAACTGAACAGAATTGTTTGGGCTTATTTAGGTGACTAGCCCATATTTAGCCATCGTGAGCTTACTCTGTGAACGTGGGCTTTATTGAGGCTCATCTTGTTGGAAATCGGCGGCAAAAATGAAATGCTGCTTGCGGTAATGGTCTCCTTCCCTCCCTCGCTTCTGTGTGCATCGATCAAACCCTCCAACACTGAAGAAACAAAGGCAACGGAATTTTCCCCTCGGTTTCCTTGATGGCGGATAAACGAGAATTCTCGGCGTTTCCGTACGAGCCCTACTCGATCCAAATCGATTTCATGAATGCTCTCTATCAGTTTATGGACAAGGGAGGCGTCTCCATGCTCGAAAGCCCCACTGGTACGCATTTCTCTATTGGAATCTGAGAATAGGTCTGTTTTTTTCTACATTGGATCTGTTTGATAATTACTACTATTGGGATGGTACAAGTGCACTCACTCAGACTCAGGGTTTGTTGTTTCATGTTTATACTCTCTCTCAGGGACTGGAAAATCTATGAGCATTATCTGCAGTGCTCTCCAGTGGCTCAGTGACCGCAAGGAGAAAGGTAACTCAGGATTGACTGAAGAACCCTGCGAGGTTGATGCTGACGACGAGCCCGATTGGATGAGGAACTATACTCTCGACGTAAAGGACAAGACCATCAAAAACAGCAATTCCCCAATTCGGCTCAGGAAACATGCTCAAGAAAGAGTTCCCCAAGTTTTCTCGGAAGGAGATTTAAGTGAAACAATGGAAGGGGAGGTTTCTGTAAAGAAGTTAAACGATCAAGAGTTTTTGTTGGAAGAATACGAGAGCCAAGAGGAATCATTTCCTGGCGAAGGGAAGTCAAAGAGGAAACCCAAGGGAGGTTTTGAAAGTTCATCAGAGGAAGATGACAGAGATTCCTTGGGTGACGACCACGGACTCAAAGTTTTCTTTTGCAGCCGGACACATTCACAGCTTTCGCAGTTTGTCAAGGAGTTGAGAAAGACTGTGTTTGCCAAAAATATTAGAGTTGTCTGTCTAGGCTCACGAAAGAACTTGTGCATAAATGAAGGTTTCTCACTATTTCTCCTTTCTCTTTTTCATTGTTTTTCCTGATACTCACAGTTACAGAGGTCACTACAGATGTTCTTAAGCTTAGCAATGTAGCTCGAATCAATGAGAGGTGCTTGGAGTTGCAAAAGAAGAAGAAATCTCAAGTCTCTAAAAGAAAGGTACACATCATCAACTTGTTTAGTGACTATAGTATCTATAAAAGCGTGTTCTATCTTGTATTGCCGACAGCCTCTGGAATTCTGTATTCTAGCTTTTAAGATGAAGAATGTGTGCTTGTTTCCTCATCGTACATGGCCATTAAGTTTGGTAGATAAAAAGGAATTCTTTTGCTAATTAGTGGAAGCTTGATCTTGTCAGAATTTAGGTACCAATGTAAGAAGAGGACGAACCGAAACTTCTTGCCAATGCCCAATGCTTAGAAAACATAAACTACAGGGAGAATTCAAGGCCGAGATTTTTCAACAAGAAGCCATGGACATTGAGGATCTTGTTCAGCTTGGGCGAGAAATGAAAACTTGTCCATACTACGGTTCTAGAAGAGCAGCCCCAGCTGCTGATCTTGTCATTCTTCCATATCAATCTCTTCTATCAAAGTCGTCACGAGAATCTCTTGGCCTAAACTTGAAAAACAATGTTGTCATCATTGACGAAGCTCACAATTTGGCTGACACGCTTCTCAGTATGCACAATGCAATAATCACACTGTCACAGGTAAGCTATCAGTTTCGTTTGCTTTTAATACATGTGTGTGATGTGGATGGACTTTGCATTGCTCTTGAGTCCTCTGTATCAGCCATACACAACTTAATTTTTGAAGCTGCTTTGCTAAATGACACACAGCCTGAGTCACAACTTTTACATGATTTGTATTGCAGTTGGAGGATGTACATTGCAGCATAGAGAATTATCTGGGAAGATTCCAGAATCTTTTGGGAGCTGGAAACCGTAGATATATCCAAACTCTTTTGATTTTCATACGAGCTCTTCTCAAACCTCTTGCCAGTGATAGTAATCTGAACAGCGTAAATGTTGGGCTTGATACTGGAAACCCCTTTAAAAGCAAGCCTTGTGGTGGTTGTTCAATGGCAATAAATGACTTTTTATTTTCTCTGAATATAGACAATATCAATTTGTTCAAGTTACTTGCCTATATAAAGGAGAGCAATATCATTCATAAGGTGAAGTGGTTCTTAATATTGCCTCTTTCACTTGTCAAACTCTTTTCTCCTTTTTCATTTTTCTATTATCAACGTCACCGTGCAACTGTCTATCCAGGTCAGTGGATTTGGTGCCATGCTGCAGAAAGATCTAGTGGCTCATGAGGAAATGAGCACATTGACAAGTTTTAGAGCGCTTTCTGATATGTTGGTGGCGCTCACCAATAACAATGGTGATGGACGGATAATTATTTCTAAGATGACTTCGTCTACCTCTGGCCAACAAGAAGGGTTCATTAAATATGCCATGCTCACTGGAACGAACTTGTTCTCAGAGGTTGGCTCTTGCATAAATGAGTTTCCTTATATCTGACTCTAGTGGTTTCGGCACTATAACAATGTAATATTAAATTGAACCAATATTTAGGTGGTGGATGAGGCGCATGCTGTCATATTGGCCGGGGGTACTCTTCAACCTATAGAAGAGACAAAGGAAAGACTCTTTCCATGGCTACCATCAAATCAGCTGCAGTTCTTCTCATGTAGTCACATTGTTCCCCCTGAGAGCATAATGCCAATCGCAGTTTCACATGGTCCGACTGGTCAGTCTTTTGACTTTAGCCACAGTTCAAGAAGCTCAACAGAAATGGTGGGTGATCTCGTTTTCAAACTTGATTGATCCTTTTAACTTTAATGAGATCCAGAAAGAGTTGTGAAAGTAACCTGTGATTTTTTACTGACCGGGAATGGTTGGCAGATACAGGAGTTAGGACTCTTGATGAGTAACCTGATGGCAGTAGTTCCTGAAGGAGTTATCGTCTTCTTCTCCTCCTTTGAGTATGAAACGCAGGTGCACACAGCGTGGAGTAACTCAGGGATACTTAAAAGGATAATGAAGAAGAAGCGTGTGTTCAGAGAACCCAGAAGAAACACTGAAGTAGAAGCTGTTCTCAGAGATTATAAGGAAGCAATAGAAAGCGAAAGAGGGGCAATAATGCTAGCTGTGGTCGGTGGGAAGGTGTCAGAAGGAATCAACTTCAGCGACAGCATGTGTCGGTGTGTTGTGATGGTTGGTCTTCCGTATCCCAGCCCGTCTGACATTGAGTTATTAGAGAGAATAAAGCATATCGAAGGTCTAGGAGATTCAGATTCGGCAAAACCTACTCTGGCATTGGTTGATAATACTTACTACAGTGGAGATGTTCAGGCAGGGTTTGGCGTATTGAAAAGGTGCAAACGGAGAGGAAAAGAGTACTATGAAAATCTGTGTATGAAAGCAGTTAACCAATCAATTGGTAAGTTTGTTTGTTTCAAATATGTCAGAATGAAGCTTGGGTGAAACTAAGTAGAGGTTGTCTTTTATCTATTGATGATGGAACTGAGATAAAATGTTCTTCCTTGCTTGCGTTTTTTCAGGAAGGGCAATCAGGCACGCAAAGGACTATGCAGCCATTTTACTGGTAGATGCTCGATATTCCAATGATCCACCCAAAAGAACATCTCATCCATCCAACAAGCTCCCAAAGTGGATCAAAGATGGTCTTATCCATTCCACCAAAGGCTACGGAGACGTTCACAGACTGTTGCGCCAATTTTTCAAAAACAAAAATGTTCAAAATTCATCGGAAACCAGTTAGCACCAGTTTTTACCGTGTTTATGAGAACCTATTGGAGGAAATAATTGGTATTTGGACATCTACCAAATGCATTAAGCAAAGATGTAGATAGAGAAGCATATAACATAGTTAAAAAAATGAATTTCATTTCATCTGTTTTCTTTGGGGTTTGTATCATTTCCAATGTCTGTGTCCTCAATGGTTATAGCAGACGGGTTTATTCCTGTGTATAATCTGATCATGTATACTCAAATCCAACTAAAACTATGAGGTCGTCTTAATATTAACTACATCCAAAGGACCAGTAATGAATCTTCTTTGTCTTTACTCAGTCTCCTGTGACAACATCAGTGGAGGGCAATTGAGTGAATAAACACCTCAAGGCGACTTCATAAGCAGCAAAAATAGCACCGTTGACCACAAAGGCCCTGGCAACTGCAGTCCCTAGGCCACGCCACAGAACCCCGTAACCTTCCTGTTTGACGCTCTTGCGAAAACAATCCACAATGCCCTCGTAAGTCCCATGATCTTGTTGCAGTCTGGTCTTTACGACATCAAGAGGGTAACAAACAACCCAGCTGGCGACTCCAGCAAGCCCACCTGAAACCAACATGGTCCTGAGACTTTCTTGTCCACTCTTTCTGCAGCCGGGATGGAGTCTTTCTCTTACGTACTCATATGTCCAGAAGTAGAAACCGTGAGCTGGAGCATCTCTGAGCACTGTTATGGTGAGCCCTTTGTAAATCCCACTAAGACCTTGTTTCTTTAGGATGGTCTTGGCCAAGCTGATGGGACCACAGTTGCTCTTGCTATGCTGCAGCTGGAGACGAATCTTGATGAGCTCTACAGGGGTGAGCATGAGGCTCTGCACTGCCCCGGTGCCAAAACCTCCGAGAGCAACGCCTCTGTATGAAGGAGGCTCATCTAAAGGTACAGAGGAATCAAAGGACCGAGATAGCACGGCGTAGATTTGGAATACCATAGCATTCTGCATCATAAAAGTTTAAATTATGCTAAGGTTTTGATGCACAAAAGAATCAATGCGATTTGCCAAAAGCATCGTAATAATTAGTCATATGTAATTTGGTGAATATTCTGAAAGATATACTTTTAATAAAAACAAAAAGGTGAGTGAATCTTTAGAAAAACCTGAAAAGTGACGGATGCTAAAGGAGCAGCCATGCCTCTATAGAGTGACGTAGGGCCTTCAACGGCGAGCATCTTGCGGAGAATGGTGAAGGCAGATCCTGATTTGGAGCTCTGTTGCTGCCGAATTCTCAAAGTGTCCAAGGGATAACCAGAGATGATTCCAGCCATGCCTCCGAATCCACCGGCAACGAACTCCCTTCCCCAGCTGCTTGCCATAAACTCCGGCCAGAAATCCATCTCCTTTTTTCTTCTTCCAAGGTATGATTGTATCTCTGCAATTTTTTGAGGGTAATTGAAAACTTTGTCCTTTTTGAATGATAAGCAACGTCAAACAAACAAACAAAAAGAAGAAGAAAGAAAAGAAATAAAAACTCTACTTTGAGTCCCGATATGAGATTATCAGTTGATTGAAATAGAGAGTTTTGAGGTATATTGAAGATGTATATAATTGAAGAAGATCTCGGCCAACAAACTCCCGCCACCTTACAACATCTCTGTTTCCTGTAAGAGACTTCCTCTAACGACTCCTTTACTGATCACTTTTCTTTACTTTAACAGGAGTATTGTTCCATCACATTCGCTTCAATGAATTAATTAATTAATGTATCTATTATATATATCTACTTAAAAACAAAAACAGGATAGGATGGACTCCTAAACGATCATGTTCCTCCTTACCCTTTAATTTATAGATCCAATGATTTGCTTATCTCATCTTTTGTTTATTATTAAATCCCCACCTTCATCACTTCTTTATTAATTGTTATCAGTCTCTTTTGACGTTTTGTAAGAACTGATCATTTTACAAAGAAGAAAAAAAGGCGTGGAATCTAATTAAAAACTCAATAATGGTTATTGTTAAGGTAGAAGGAGTGCACGTAAGTCCCATCGTCACATGGAATAAACAAATGGCAAAGAGTCCCATGAAGAAGAAGAAGAAGAAGAAACGTATAGAGAGACAACGACAAGAAAGCTGTATATTGATAGATAAGTGGGAGAGAGACGTGTGGAGTTATAACAATTCACTTGTAAGACCAGATGAAGTGATCAGAGGAAACGGAGTTAATCAATCATATAACAACCGATCAGCCATGAATCTCCTTTTAGCTTCTTTCTGGTTTCCTTCAGCCCTCTCCTCTCTGATGCAGAGATTAAGAAATTTTTAAGGTGGATTTGGCGACGGAGACTGGTCGGCCGGCGAATAGAAGCCATTACCGATCATCCCAATCTTTCTCTCTTTGTGTAAAAATGAAAGTCAACAAAAACTATATGAAGCTTGACTCACGCGCCCATATTATTATCTTTACCAAAATTGTACGGAACTACCCAAATAGGTATATCGTAGCCCATCAAAAAGTAAAATCTAGACTGAGAAAGGCCCACTACATTCTTTTTCTTTTTTTGTTTTAATAATCACATTCATGGAATTGAGAACTCTTTTTCTCTTGGGCCTGGCCTAAATTTTGGGCCATTTGATAAAAATTTCAACTGTTATCAAATGGGCTAGGCTTATATTTTGGGTGCAATCGATATAATTTTCAATTTGGGTACAATTACAAAACGAGATTTTTAACGTTTGTTGTCTTTTTTACTTACTACTATAGTTAGCAGGGCCCTAGTAAGTATGGATAAAAGTTATTAAACAAAAACAGTAATAATCAAATATTTTGGAGTTGTAAGAAACTGCAGAGCCTGATGTCAAGTAAATGAATGAATGATAATGGATTAGTGATCACTCTCACTTTAGAAATAACAAAGATTCTTGAATTCCCGAACTAAACACTGGTCAGCTCCTATCTCTTGCAGAAACTCCACTCTGTTATATTAAAATTACAGAGATCTCTCTCTCTTTCAATGAATATATACATATATGCATAGAAAGATGTAAGAGAGAGAGAGGTGGATAAAAAGCGGAGACAGAGGATTCAATGGCTTTCTTGTGAAACAAGTCCGTTTCTTAAGATCTCATGTAAGACTGAGCCAATTTGGTCTTTTCTTTTTCATTTTTATCTTTTCCTCTCTTTCTTTCTTTCTTTCTTTCTTTCTTTCTTATAAAAGCCTTCGCCAAAGGCTCCATCTTTCCCTTAACCACCACATTTCTTCTCTCTCTATCTCTCTCTTTCTCTTGCACGAAAGAGAGAGATAACAACAATAACCAGAAGAAAAAAAAGAAAGAATAAGAAACCCTTCTCGGCTTGTCTTCTCTGTTTTTGAAGACCAACGAAAGATGTTTGATGTGTTGTGTAAACCCAAATTCTATACGAAATGGTAAGTCTTTTCTTGTTTCTTTGGTTACCTTCATCTTTTTTACGTCATTTTGATTTTTAATTTCATACATTGTAGCAAGTCGTTGGTCAAGATTACGAAAACAAGAGTGGAGACCGTGAAGAAGAAGAAAAACTCTGTTTGCAATTATCTCAAAAACGACATTGTTGATCTTCTCAACAACAGCCTCGATTACAATGCTTATGGCAGGGTACGTTATTTCCGCTTTACCTCATTTCATTGTTGACTGCTTCTTCCAACGTGAAAGCAATTACATTTCCTAAAAGAGGGTCAACGATGGTTTCGTTAAATCCTTGTTGCCTCTGTTTTTGGTGTATGTATGATAAAGACGCAATGCCAAATCTAAGAAAGCTGTCACCTTTTGTTCTTTAATGTTTTGTGTGTGACAGGCAGAAGGGCTTATTGTAGAGAAAAGGAGGTTGTCCTGTTATGAGTCGTTGGAGCAATTCTGCATCTGCGTAGCATCTAATGTCTCTCTGTTACAGAAATCCAGGTCTCATATATATTGGTCTATGTTTGCTTTGATTCCTTAATTCTAAGTACTTGATCTTTGCTTGTGCAGCCGGTGTCCTGATGAGTGTCGCCAAGCCATCTCCTCCCTTGTATATGCGGCTGCTAGAGTCTCTGAAGTGCCTGAGCTACGGGACCTCAGGTCATTATTTGCTGAGAGATATGGGAATTCACTTGACCAGTTTGTTGATCCACAGGTATTTACTCTTTGATGACTTTACTATTCGGTCTATAAGCATCCTGAATCCTTAGGAATGTGCAGTTTGTAGAGAGATTCAAAGCAGAGCCGCCATCAAAGGAGATGAAGGTGGAGTTGCTGCAACAAATAGCTAGGGAATACTCCATAAAATGGGATGCCAAGTCTTTAGAGCAGAGGTTGTACACACCAGCTCATCATGTAAGCCTCCTTTCCTGGTCTACTTTAGATATACAAGTCAGATAGAATTGAGCTAGATAGACTCTGATGATATATACCCACATACTTGTGTGTGTGTGTTTGCAGACGGAAACTGAACAACCAAAAACAAAGTCCAACGACCCCAAAACGGCGATGGAAAACAGAAACAGCAACAAGTCCATGAGCATGAGCAGCATGAGTATGAGTAGAAGCGAAGACGACTCCACGAGTACATCCGGGAGTTGTGACAATGACACTGAGGCGGAGGGAGATGTTGAAACGAAACCATTCTACTACAAAATCATGGATGGATCAGCTTTCAGCAAAGCCAAAATGGAAAAACAGGAAAGCCTTCCGGAGAAGATGATCAAAACTCATGCCATAGCCGGAGACGAGGGTGATAAACCAAAGCCAAGATCAGTGAGGCAAAGATTCGCAAACTCTCCCACTGGAGAGGTGGAAGCATTGAAAGAGAGTAAGAACACGAGAACAGATTCGATGGAGAAAGCAAGCGAAGAGGGGATGAAGAGGATGAGTCATCGAACAAACTTGTGGCTGCCTAATCACTCCACTGTCCCTGATTTTGATGAGGTCGCCGCTCGTGTCAATGCTCTCACACGACATTGAGAATTAGCTTCTTTTTTTTTTTTTTTTTTTTTTTTCAAAAAAAANNTTTTTTTTTTTTTTTTTTTTTTATCAAATAAACTAGAGAAATATGCTGTTTTTGTTGTCGTCGTCGTCTGTGAATTCCAGATTTTCAGTGTTCTTTCTTTGCAAACTTAAGAATCCTGACTCCTATTCATTCAAAAACTGTAAAATCCTAAGAATCAACGAATTCCACTGACGAAGAAGAACCCTAAAGGCCCTAACGTGTTCAAAGTGATGGAGGATTCAGAGATTGATGTGATGAGCGAGATTCACTTGGGTTGCCCACCCGCCTCTAATGGACCCTTTCTTTCCCGTTTCACCTTCTCCATTCCACTCCCTGCTCATTGTAGTATTAGTGTAGATAAAGATGGCGATCTTGTTCTTCCTAGACGCAGCGCTAGCAATTTCGCAGGCCAATCCTCTCACTCTTTTACTGTCACTATTCAGCATTCTATCACATCAACGCTCCGTCATGTTGGTCTGCAGGTAAGCCTTCATCTATTCCCTTTGTTTTTTCTAATTGTGCAATTCACGCTTCTCGGGCTATAACTAACTGTCTCTTCAGGTGTGGAAAGCTGAACTGGTCTTGTCAGAATTTGTGTTGCATAAGATTTGCACATCAACTCAATTCCATGGCATTGTGTGTCTGGAACTCGGTGCTGGAACAGGTCTTATTAGATAATACAGTACTATCTCATAGATGATGGAACAGATCTTTCAGTCTTATTTTCTCTTTTACCAGGGCTACTGGGTATATTGCTTGCACGGGTCGCCAAGGCAGTTTACCTCACTGGTGCAGCTTATCACTCATCTCTAGCTCCTCCACTTACCCTTTTTTGGCTATATTTTGCTTTAAACTGGCCTGCCTGTTTTCTTCTACAACAGATTATGGAGACGAAATTCTTGGCAACTGTGCTCAGAATGTAGAGATGAATTCATCCATGTTGAACCCGCAAACTGTGGTAAATGTTCGTGAGCTCAACTGGATGAGCGAATGGCCTGTTGAAGCCAGTCACGGTAACTGTGGAGATCAGGATAAGTATGCTTAACACTTGTTTCTCTTCGCTTTGTATATCATGACTGTCCTCATACCTGCGTGTCCTGGTTTGTGTTATAAGGTATTCTTGGAGCTCGCAGGACTTAGAACAAGTCAAATGCGCAAGCTTTATTTTCGCAGCAGATGTGATCTACAGCGATGAATTAACCATTGCGTTGTTTAGCATGTTAAAGAGACTGATGTCACTCGGTTGTCACAAGGTAACACTTGGATTACTTTTAAAGCATAAAGCAACCACATGTACATATATATACTGAGAGAAAACGTGACATCTGAAATCGGCAGGTACTATATTTGGGACTGGAGAAACGATACAACTTCAGCCTTGATGATCTGGACGTTGTTGCAAATGGCTACGCGTGCTTCAGAAGCTACATCAAAGAAGATGGACTTCGTAAGATAAGCCCTTTCTGGTTCTGATGTTAAAAGCTAAGAGAGGATTTATTCAAAGTTGTACTGAACAGGTGAGCAAGAGGACAGAAGCTTTGTGGGCAAGCGGATTAACATCACAGAGATCCCTGTGTACATGAAGGGATACGATAGAGGAGAAGATGTTGAGCTCTGGGAGATTAGATATGTACTTTGATTAACTTTTGGATGTCATGACTAAAATTGCAAATTCATCGTCTCTTCTTAGCGGTCCAATCTATAGAACAAATCTCAATACAGTCTACAATAATTATAGAGAAGAGAAAAATAAAACAAAGACCTTAACTTTTAAAAAGACACCACGAAGAACAATGAGGAGGGACTTCCTGAAAATTGCGATCTAGATGGAAGAAATAGATGTATAGAATCACTCAAGAGGATAACAGCGAAACCAGAAAAAGAGGTTCCACTAAGTAACTAAAAAAGTAAAAAACAAAATCGATACATAGCCTTCTTTCTCTCGTGAATCATTTGCCACTATCTTGGGTGGGATTCTCAGTCTCCATTGGTTCGTCGGCTGATGGCTGCTCTGGCTCACTCTTGTTCTCATCCCCCGGCTCCCCACCCTTGGCCTGTGGTGCCTCTGCTTTAGCCGGCTTTGGCTTGGTCATTATTGGCCTGCAAAAACTGCAAAACACCCAAAAACACCCGAAGTTGGTTTACACTTACATCATGTTGCAGCATTTCTATCACGAGAACAAATGCTAACTTACTTGTCAAGTGCCTTGGCCTTGCTTGTAACGTCCGCTGACAAGAGAGCAGGCGTCGCATACTTGGGAAGCGTATCCTGCTGCTGCTTCTTCTCTCGCAACCATGCCTCTGCTTCCACACACTCGTTCAAGACCTTCACATTTCATTATTGCACAACAACAAAACACACGTTAACTAACTCTACTCATGCCTGCAAATTTCAAAGTTCTGCTTTCTAGGTGAGCAGATAAATTACCTTTTGCTTTTCTGCAAGATCAATGTGGTCAAACTTGGGATCATTGGACACAGCTGCTTCTCTGTAGCTGTTAATACAGTAACCAAGCTGATCAATGACCGTCCCTCTCTCCAACGACTCCTTGTAACGCATTTCAACAGGGTCACCCACCTGCAAACCATCATTCCCCAACCTCTATTATGTAACAATATGTTCAAAAATTATTTTTAACACAACGAAGTGTCATGATATGGAATACCTTCTTGAGCTCTTCGAGCTTTGCAACATAAACACCTTTAGTCTCGTCTTCCCCATCTTCATACAACCAATCCTCCACTTCCTGTAGTTTCGCCAAGAATGCTTCCCTCTCTGAATCAATGATAAATTCCTGGTATTTGTCACTCAGCTGAAAACAAAACAAGTCAGAGCCATATTCTCAGAACCATATAGATGTACGCATATACTTCCAATCAAAATTGAAGATGAAAAGGGTTCTCACTTTGTTTCGCATATCATAAACATAGGACTCAACAGCATTTTTTCGGTCCTTGGTCTCTTCCATAACTCTGTCTTGCAAAGCCATCTCAAATTCCTTCTCCACTGCCTTGTCAACCTCCACAGATTTCAAGGCACCATAGACCAATTCTGACAGAGGTACATTTGTTTTCTTCACCTTCTTCTTTGGTGCCTCAGCCTGCACATCCCATGGTAGATGATATACACGTTATTTAAAGCTCACCAGAATATAAATATAGTATCATCATTTCAGTAGAGACACTAGCCTTTGAATCAGTTTCCATTTGAACCGGCTTATCAGCAGACTCAGGAACACCATTGTCAGTACCAGCTGCATCACTTGTTTCCTTGGCGTCCTGCATGTTCACATCAGAGTCACCAGAAGCAGGAGCTGCCTCAGCAGACGCCTTGTCAGTGTCCATCTTATTAGTTTCTTCCAATTGTTCTTTTGAGACCGAAACTTCAGATTCTTCCTCTTCCAAAAGCTGCAGTAAGAGACAATATCAGACCAAGTTCTAAGAAATGGCACGGCTCTGTGGTCTAAATTTGTGATCAAGATATCAAGACATTCAGCCTTTTGATAGTACATCAACAAAACCAATTGCATTGAATGATCACGATGGTAATAGTTATACAGCATGAACTTACAATTGCTGATTCGACTGAGACAATTCCATGCAGGTTCAGTCTCACTTTCACTTTAAGCTTTGCCCTCTCGCCTTTTGATGACTGGAAGGGACCAATCTACAAAAAAAAAAAAAAGAAATCAACCACAAAACCAAGAATTCTTGTCTCGCTCAGTTATGTTGTTGGGGAAAGATCAAACCGTGTATGTGCTGATTAGTGGAGGTGCTTGCAGCTCATTTACATCACTGTACTGCACATCAACAGAGAATGTTCCAGAGCGATAAAACGTTAGAGCCTTGACACTAGGAATGGGATTCCCTTTGGGGAAAACAATAGTGCTTTGCTGATTCTCAGTTCCTCCATTTTGGGCATCGGAAGCTGCTCCTTTCCACGCCAGTGATATCGAGAAAGGGAAGCTCTCATGAACCTGAAGAGAATGAATCATAATACGAATTCTCAGATAACATGGAGTACAACAGTTATAGAATTTGTCTATAGATAGACAAAACAAAGATTATTTACTTAAGTAAAGTATGCACACATCACCTGGAATTCACGAACTTTGAATGTCGGACTGAGAATGGCACACTGCAAGGCACATCCCCTGGACACACACTCACTTGCATTCATTGTACGCCTAGGCTCCTTACCAAAAAACTCAGTTAGGATCTTTATAATAGCAGGGACACGTGAGNAGATCTTTATAATAGCAGGGACACGTGAGCCAGAGCCAACAACCTCGACCATATGTACATCTTCAACATTGAGACCTGCATCAGCCAGAGCTTTCTCTAAAGGCCTCTTAACACGCTCTAAAATCGGAACGCTGATCTCTTCAAACTCTTCCCTGTTGATGACACCCCTAACATCTTTCTCATCCATCAAACACTCAATATTCAATGGTGCCACGGGATTTGCGCTTAGAACCTTTTTAAGTTTCTCGCAGGCAGCACGTAGCCTGAGACAAGCCTTAGCATTCTGGGAGACGTCAATCTTGTACTCCTCCTTGAACTTAGCAGCAAAATGATGGAAAAGAGCTTCATCAAAGTCCCTTCCTCCCAGTGAGCGATCAAAAGCGTGAGACAGTACTTTGAGCTGTCCTTTTTTGAAACCTGCAATGCAGACTTGCATGCTTGCATGGCCAATGTCAATGAATGCGACATTGAGATATTCATTATCTGGCAAATCTGTTTTGTAGATTCCATATGCCAAAGCTGTTGCTGTTGTCTCGTGGATCAGGTGCAATGGATGCAAGCCTGCAATTGTGGCTGCATCTAGAACAG